>BQNB010030594.1:0-54743 GCA_026074375.1 Tanacetum coccineum | reverse complement strand
TTCTTGTCTGTGGAAGAAATAATGCACTGAAACGTACATTAAGTCTCTGGGTTAAGACCGGGTTACAGTCTGAAGTAACCGCAAGCCATAAAATTTTTATTTTATTTATTTATTTTTTATTTTTTTTATTTTTTTAATTTTTTTTTATTTATTTATTTTTTATTTATTTTTTATTTATTTATTTATTTTTATTTTATTTTTTTATTTATAAATATACATGATACAATGTGAAACACTTGGTTACTCGGAGACAGACTCATCCTGTAGTTCCTTTAGAGTCTCGGGCGACATTTGTTTAACTCCAAGTAGTGGGAGTAGTGTGGCAGAAGCGCTCTCTCGGTTATGCCTTCGTAAAAAATGTCAGCCAGTGGTATTTTGTCTCCACGAAATTAACTCATACAACTTTCTTTCAACCTGCTCTTTGAATGAAGTTGGTGAAGGATCTCAATGTGCTTGGAGCGCGAGTGTTGAACCTTATTACGCATAGAGCGAATAGCACTTTGATTGTCACAATACATCGGAAAATTTGTTGAAGCAAATCCATTAGTCTCGTAGTTGGAACGCATCCAGAGGATTTGAGCACAGCATCCTGATAGGGCGATTGTATTCAGCTTCCGTAGTACGTGGATGATGGCAGAGTACTTTTTGCTTTTGGCCATGACCAGCTAACAAGCGATGTCAGAAATGAGCTGAACCAGAAGTACTTCTCCGTGTGTCATGACATCTGCATAGTCGCATCTGCAAAAGCTTTTATGTTCAAAGCCGGGTCGGCGTCACTTCGGATACCACAGACCCATGTGAATGGTTCCTTTTAGGTATCGAAAGATGCTTTATTGCAGTAAGGTGCAAGTCAGTAGGATTAGCTTAAGGTAAAGTGCACACATACAAACAGCAAATACTATGTCAGGTCTAGATGCACTAAGATACATAAGGGAGCCAACCATACCACGAAATCGTGTAGGATCAATTAGCTTTCCTCCCTTATCTTCATCAAGGTTGGACGCTCCGCCAATTGGGAGTGTCAATAGGTGTGCTATGAGTCAAAACCAAACTTTTTCACGATTTCCCTGAGCAATTTGGATTGGTTGATTAAGATGCCTCTGGGATTTTGAGAAACTTTGGATAATCCTAAAAGAGTGACATTATGTCCCCATCATCGACATCTTGAAAGTTGAGTTCTTTTTTCAAATGCAAATAATTTGCAGGCTTTGGGGGTTCGGTGAGGACAAAGATAATAAAGATAATATCATTACATATATTTTGTACCAGTCAGAAGATGTTTGCCTGTTTTTTCTCTATGAATAGTGTAGGATCGACCACGCCTTTTGTAATATCCTGACTTGATTAGAAACGTAGATAGCTTGTCCATACAATGCACGTGGAGCTTGTTTGAAGTCCATAGAGGCTTTCTGAGTCTGGATACACATGGCGATGGATGCTCTGGATTACAAATTCCTTCTGGTAGACTAACATAGACAACTTCATTTCAGGTTCGCCGTTGTGGAAGGCGGTTTTCAACGTCCATCTGGAGATGACCATTGTTCAATACTTGCTGGTGAGCAATGAAGAGTTGACGTTCTTAATCTAGCGTACCGGAGCAAATGTTTCCTCAAAATCAATACCAGCTTCCTGCCGATACCTATTACGCCATCTAAATCCGAGCTTTCGTTTCTTCAAGACGTCTCCATATTCATCCAACTTAATTTTGAAAATCCATTTGAGCGGGATGATAAGAATATTATCTGGACAGGGTACAAGTATCCATACATCTAGACGTTCAAATTCATGAATTTCTTCTTGCATGGCCTCTATCCAGCAAACGATAGTGCTTAAGGGCTCTTGCTAGTAAGTCTTTGGTTCAACATGAGTTAAGAATTCATTGAAGAAACACCACATCGCGTCGGTTTCTAGCTGTTTCCTGGTAGAGACAGGTCGATCTTTATCCCCAATAATGTTTTCAAGCGGATGTGCTTGAGTCCATTTTTGCACGTGAGGTAATTGGTTGTTGGGAGTAACATCGATATTGACAGAGTTGTAGGAAGATGCTTCTGAAGCGGTTTCAGGAGCATTATGGGTGTCAAACACATTACTGTCAACATGATCGAACAGTGTTTCATCATCAGAATCACTAGTGTCTGGTAGAGGTATTTGATGAGGCAAGAGGCTTTCAGTAACTGCAAGTGATATAGCGCTTCTGAGATAACTGTTGTGAGGGGAGGATGAACCATTGGCTTCTCGGCGTTGCCGGCGGCAGCAGAACATTAACTCGGGTTATCGGAAACAACCGGAAGGTACTCGGAATAACCTCATCATCATTCAAACATTGAAACAAAATCGTTTCTACCTGTTTCTTTGTTAGGAGGGACACTAGGTGGTTCTGGGTCTTTTACTAGTGCAGAATGGCTGTGTCCTGACTGTAAAGCAGTAAGTTCGAGTTCTGTACTGTTTGGCACAGAAGTCATTTGTTGAGGTGCGAGGCCTGAACTGGTTTGAACAGACGTCAAACCTTCGGTAAGTTCATCGAAGGCAACATGAACGGTTTCCTGAATCTTGCGCGTTCGTTTGTTGTAGATTCGGTACGCCCTTTTGGTGGGTGCATGCCGCAACAAATTATACCTATATCTGCTTTTTGCCTTGAGTTTTTACAACGTCATGTAGTCATGGTAGGATAGCCCAGAGATCCAAAACACTCGGAAGTATGTAGATTAGGTTTCTTTTCCTTCAGAAGTTCATAATAGGTTTTTTCGTTGAAGCTGTGTGTACAAGAGAGTCGATTTATTAAGAGTATAACACAGCAGTGGCTTACAGCTTCAGCCCATGGAACAGTGGAGCTTTCGCAAAGTGAGCATAGTACGCGCAGCTTCCAATAAGAGTTCGTTCCGTCTTTCGACAACGTCGTTCATGTTGTGGAGACCGAGGGTTACTGCTCGTTTCATGGAAATTACCAAACTCTCAAAACATCCGTCGAGAGAGTCTTATCTCACAATACTCCGTTTCCATTATCCTGTTCTGACGAACTCGAACAGGTGAATTAAGGGCATCGTTTGAGTCTTCACAATAAACTTCTCAATCACTTGAGTGTTTCATCTTTGACCGAAGAAATCTACCCATCTAATCGGTGTAATTCAGCCACTATCACCATACATTACTTCTTATCCGTTGATTACTTTCTGTTCTATGGTCCGCAGAGGTCCATATGTAGAGTATTGAGAATTCAGTATTGGTGTTTTCCGTCTTTTGTGGATGTGATGCTTTTCTTACTTTACCTAGCTGACAAGATGGACAACAATATGGTCTTTGCATATTTCAGAATGGGTAATCCTCTGACTACATTTTTTCGAGCCAATTCATTTAATGTCCCAAATTCAGATGATTCTACCGCCGATGCCATAACCATGACTTCGTTTTGAAGAGGCTTTGTAAGCAAGCCAAGACGGTGAAGCATGGCATCATTATTTAGTGAGATGAGTACAGATTGTTTGTCCCAGTGGAAAACCATTGAGTAGATCCACCAATATGTAGTTGCGGCTGTGACATGGAATGCTAACACGGAATGCAACTTCTAAACCTCCATCACAAAACTGTCCTACTGAGAATAGGTTGTGCTTGAGTCCTTCTCAAACATAATAGACTCAAGAGATCCTATAGTGTCCACCCAGTTTATAATCACCTAGCCAATGATAGCTTGCATTATTCATCGTTGCCAAATCCTCACTGTACCAATGATCTTTTCTACCAAAGTTGAATAAGTACTGTGCACGATCACCGGTCTATAATGTCTTTGGCATCCCGAATCCGGATACCATGAGAACAATCTGTACTAATGCCGGTAAACACAAACATTTAATTTGGTGATACGATGCCCTGAAGGGTTCCGGTTAGTTAATCAATCATTAAAAAATACCAGAGATCCTTTGGAACCTGCCTGTCGATTACTAAGTTTATGATCAGTAAACCTAGAGACCATAGTTATTTTGGGGCTAGAACTAGCACTCGGGGGTAGTTTCTATTGGCATATCAGTAGATTCCATGATCCTTGTTAAAGGATGCTTCTCAAATAATGAGAAATGCTTTCCAGTGGCTCTCCACTAAGGCTTTGCTGGTCGGGGGGGGGGGGATTATTAGCAACCAGAGTGTTTGCTAATCGGTTTTCCAGACTTTCTTATACTGGTTTCCATCTCTTTCCGGGGTTGCATTTAAATGTAACACTACCAACAACCTTTCTAGTTGGTCTCCAAGTTGTCTTAGTAGTGTTCACATTATGATTCCTGGTTGCTTTCCAAACCTGCTTAGTATGATTCACACTATGTTTGGCCTGGGGGGTTTTGGTATTCACAGACTTCAAAGAACGAATCACAAACTGATTATGATCAACAACATTCAACTTCCTATTGTGATCTGCTGCTCTCCTCGTGTTCGCACTCTTAGCCGGCAAAGAACTATGATTCGGAAGGGCTCTCTTAGGCACAGGTTTGCTGGCTCCAGAAGTGGGTTTTACTCCTGTAGACATAGGCACACACACGTTAGTTTGCTTATTAGGATGCACTACTGGTTTTTGAGTTGGTTTGAGTGAAGGTCTGGGGGGTTCACTAAAAGTTACTTGCCTCTTCTTAGGTAACGGGGTTGGTTTGACCCAGTTAGCACGTTTGGGTGGTGGAATATACTTAGAACCTAAGTTGTACATTCCAGGAGCAAGCACTTTGGGTGTCTCAGAGGTTGAAGGTCCACTACTTGTTTTACCAGTCACTTGGGCTTGCAGCTTTGTATGTTGTGTAGTTAAGGCACTAAGCTTTTCAGTGTACGCAGTACGTGAGTGAGTATTCGCCTTTGACAGTTCATCATACCGTCTTTGCAGACTCACGTTTTCTACCTTAAGGCCATCTAGCTGAATCCTAAGGGAGGTAATCGTATCTTTCAACTGAATTCTGTCAGTTTCTAATGCCTGTTGGTCACAACTACCTTCAGTGGAACCTACATTCAACACCTTCATGATGTTGATCTGAGCATCTAAATTCCTGATAGTGTCATCTTTCCCTTGAAGCTGTTTTCTTAACTTGTTAATTTCAAAAATTGCATTGGAGGCACTAGAAGTGTCTATGCACTGTTTATAGTTTTGAAATTTAAGTTGTAAATCAATATGGGTCTTTTGTAGATGAGAGTTACGTTTCTCAGATTCAATGACCATCTTTTGTTGTTTTAAAACTTCAGCTTCAAGTTCAAGAACCTTAGTGTGTTCCCTATCGCATGCAGATCTGAGTTCTTCGCAAAGGCAATTTGAACTAGGGGGCACAACAATATCAGAAGAAAGCACAATAGAGCAGATATCTTTTTCTAAACATTCAGCAATTAAGCAGTCATTTTTGATTAAAAGATTTTTCTTCTCTATGGTCAGGTTCTTGTTATCAAGAACACATTGTTCATACTCCGCCTCCAATTCATCAAAAATCTGTTCAAATTCTCTTATCTCTTTGAAAAATGTATCATTAGCAGCTTGGATATGTTTTTTGAAATGGTCGTAAAATGGTACCAGTTGTTGTTCAACAAACTGTTTTGCATAATCAAAACACCATTCAGAAACATAGTCTGGTTTTTGTGTTGTTCTTTCTTTTATGATACCTTCAAATTGAGGAAAAACAGCATTAACATTTCGAAGACTGGTCAGAACTTGACTTGGAGGTCGACTTTTACGAACAAAAGGAGTGACAGGACTATTTGGGTTACTAGTTTGACTAGCACGTTCATTGGCAGGAAGCCAATACGCCTGTTCACGGGACAGTTCCTGTTGAGGAACAAACATAAGAGCATTTAGCTTCTCATAGAAGCCATTCGCGGGTCGAACATGCCCTGGTTTTTCGTTCATCTTTTTCATGCTAACAACTTGGTGAACCAAGACCTCTTCACTATCCCATATACTAACAGGGTGGTGAGTTGGATGCAAAAGGGTATCAGCATCATACAAAACAGGTTGAGCACGCTTGGCCATATAACCTAGACCTGGGTTACGGGTACCTAGGAGGTCCTTGTGCAAGTCAGCGGTTGCGGCTTTAGGTTTCTTAGAAAGCATAGGAATAGTTTGTGTTGGCATGTTAAATCTTTGCAACATATCTCTTGCAACTTTGTTAGCATTCTTTAAACAAACTATTTCATCTAGATAACTATCTGCTAGATCCTTTTTCTCAGATAAAATCTTTTCCTTTTCAGATTGTAAAAATGCAATTGATTTTTCTTTTCCTGAAAGAGTGGATTTAAGCAAATCGTTTTCTTGCACAAGTTCAGCGTTACGCTTATTACGCTGAATCACTAGGGCTTGTTCCTGTCTAACTTTGTTTTCAAGATCAAGTTTGACCTTTTGGGTATCTAGACGACATATTTCTTGCTTGCATTGAAGAAGCTCATTTTTTAAGGTCTCAATTTCCAAACATTTTTCTTGGTTAACCTTAGCATGTCCGTCTAGTTGGGTTTGCAAGTCAGTTAAGATGGCAATCATAGAAACTTTATCTGATGTATCAGCAGATATCTCAGTAGGAACACGTTGGGCTTCTTTGTCAAGAAGATACTGATCATACGAAATCGTATTGTCATCAATCTCATTCTCAGCATCGAAGTCCGAATGTTCTTCCTGGTGCATCTCCTGACTCATCTGATCATTCACATTATCAAAGATTAGATTGTCATTGGAGTGTACCTCATTGACTTGACTGTTTGTGGCACTGGTGGATGACAAGTTGGCCATGAAAGCGGCAGCAGCATTGGGGCCTTCATCCACGTCTGAATCATATGCATCCTCATGGTTGAGAGTATCGGTGCCAACAGCATATGTTTCTTCATTTGTTGCCATTGAATAACCTTGTTTATGAATGATCTGATCTTAAGTGATTGTTGAAGTGAATGAATTTGAAGTTAATAACGTTGTTTATGAATGATCTGATCTTAAGTGATCGTTGATTGGTGATTTGGTTTGAAGTTTATGATTTTCGGGTAAATTTTGAAACAGTAAAATGCTGTTTTGAGGCTCTAAATGACCCCGAATGGCTTAAAAATGACAGGGCTCTTACTCAAAGAGGAAGAGTCTTGACCGTTGGGCCGTTTCCGAGCTGGTATAAAAATTTCGGAACAATCCGACACAAAAATTATTTTTGCGGCAAATCAAGCAAAACGCAACTTAGCTTGATGTCAAAACCGCAATTAATTGCCAAAACGCAACAAATGGTTTTGTCAAAACACAATGGAGTGTAAAAAACGCAACAAAGGTTTGTCAAAACGCAATGGATTGTCAAAACGCAACAAAGGTTTGTCAAAACGCAATGGATTGTCAAAACGCAACAAAGGTTTGTCAAAACGCAATGGATTGTCAAAACGCAACAAAGGTTTGTCAAAACGCAATGGATTGTCAAAACGCAACAAAGGTTTGTCAAAACGCAATGACACTTGTGGTCAAAACGCAATGGGAATCGTCAAAACGCAACCTGTATATCAAAACGCAATACTTTGGTGCTCAAAACGCAATGCCTTGATCAAAACGCAATGGATAAATTTTTTTGCCAGCGTAACGTTTAGTCAAAACGCAAGAGTGGTCTTCAAAACGCAACCTGTATATCAAAACGCAACCCTATATGCTCAAAACGCAACCTGAATTCTCAAAACGCAACATGAAGATCCTCAAAACGCAATATGAAGATCCTCAAAACGCAATATGAAGATGCTCAAAACGCAATCAAGAAAAAATCTTCTATATGTCACGAAAATTTTGTAAATCCACAAATAGTTTGCCAATTCAATTCGAACCACAATTAAACGTACGCCCCTTTATTTTTTTGTGATTACTTTCGATCAAGACACACAAAAAAATCCGAACCCCACTTTTTTTTTAAAAAAAATTCGGTTCAAAAACACATCCAAACAATCACTTTTGGCTCTGATACCAATTGTAGGATCCCTAGATCATTCCATAGATTAAACACAAGATCAATAGCACAAAAGATTAAACATTAAAGAACTTTTGATTGAAAGAAACAAGAGTGGCTACAAACCCTAAAGATGAAAAATATTATGGAGTAGCTAACCTAAAAATGAAAATAAAAATGGCTTTATATAGCCTTACAATGAGACCTAAAGAGGCCTTTGGGCTTTGATGGGCTTTTTCATTAATGGCCCGTTTACAATAATATTACACGCTTAAACGAGCTAGACTTTTGTCTTGTATCTTCGAGTGACCGAAGCTTCTTTGTTCGGGTCCATTTATGTGATCCTAACATAAAATAAGAGAAATCTTATTTTTATGGTGTTGTTTTTAAAAATAAAACATTAATATCAGAAATTCATCAAAAAATCATTTTCAAAGACATTTGACCACTCAAACAACAACTACAGCTCTTTAAATAGAAAACGGGTCATTGTTTGAGGGGGAGAAAATGTCAAATATCTTCTTCATAAAATCAGTTTGTGATCAAGGGAAAAAGGTTTTAAACAATAACGGGTTAACAATTAAAGGGGAGTTAATTAAGTTTGACTTATTTGTGCCTTAACTATTATGTGTTTATGCCTTTAGGGAGTTAATAGCAAAAATAAGTTGCTAGGTATGAAAGTTAAAACTTTAGGGACTAAATGTGCCATTAGTTAAACTATTATTTACCTTAGAAAACTTGTTTAAGTAAAATGTATAAGGATTAAAAGTTTAGGGGGCATTTGTGTCAAACTCAAAAGTTAAACTACAAACACCCCCTTGCCTTGTTCTCTTCTCAGTCAACACACACAAACACACTCATTTTAAAATCTTTTCTTTTCCCTCTATTGTTGCTCGCTCGAACTTCTTCAAAGACCATCAATGAGCCGTTTTTAATCCTAAGGTATAACTACAAAAGTGTTCCTTACTCCCTAAACATCATCTTCTCCAAAGGAATTAGTGTGAATCGCATTTTTGGTCTTGAAAACCCTAGAACTTGATCTAGGGTTCCTCGAAATCATAAGTGGGTGAAACCCTAAATTGTTTGAGGGGTTTTGTTCGTCTAGGGATGCTAAAGACTCACTTAAAATAGATTTTCATTTGGTTTACATATGATTGAGTTATGTTGAATTTTTTATTTTTTAGGGTCAAAAATTTAGGGTTTAGTAGAAGCTTGTAAAATGTTAGTGGGTTTGTTGTTAGAAAGTGTTTGACCACATCCTAGAATACATTTGAGCTAGAAAATCCATTGTTTGAACATAAACCTTGTATACTTATGTGATTCGAGTGTTCTTGGTCATTATTTACACTTTGTGGCAATTTTAATGGTCAATTCGTGTTATGAATGATTCATATGTTGTTTGTTTCTGTTATAGATCATGTTTGATGTGTTACAATTGCTTAAAATCAAAGTTTAAGTTTGTGTGAAATTTATACTAAGCGATTTATACGTACCTTCATTTTGAACTAACCGATTTATACATCGTGTTTACACAAAGAGATTTATACGCATCAACAATGAACTAAACGATTTATACGTTTAGTTATAACTGGGCGATTTATACACATCAGTTATAACTAACTGATTTATACACTATGTTATAACTAAGCGATTTATACGTCCGTTTGTACTAATTGATTTATACACTCAGGTATAACTAAGTGATTTATCCGTTTGGCTATACTAAGCGATTTATACATTAGGTTATACTAACCGATTTATACGCTTCTAGTTACAACTAAGCGATTTATACACAGACCTTACAACTAAGCGATTTATACATATGGTATATAACTAGGCGATTTATACAATATTCATATAACTAAATGAATTATACACACATTTACAGAACTAGGCATTTTATACACACCTATAACTAGGTGATTTATATACTTTCTGTTGGATCGATTTACTAGATCTAAACCTTTAGCTTGCAAATAGTTTGCTCCTTTAGATAATTCTAAAGCAACAATATTGAAACACTGAGTGAACACTATTGATTATGCGGAATCTAATCAATACTGCTAAGAAGAACAATAATGAATACTACAAAAGAACTTTTATATTAAACTTTGAATCTGCCTAGGTTACAGATTACAAACTATGATTACTATTCGATCTCTATGATCTTGTGTAGAACTATATCTACTGACTATGCCTAGGGTTCCTTTTATAGACTAAGGAAACCCTAATGGGCTTTACAAAACGCGTATAAAGATAATGCATATCCTTTCCTAAGATATCTCAATCTCATGCATATCCTTTAACTCTACATAATTTCTGCTAAGCAAACTAACTATTACAAAGCAGTATTAACTTTTAAACACACTATACTAACTATGATAATCCTTTACCATACTAACTAATCTAATCCTTCTACCAGTAACTTAATTATACTACTCTAGCATGACCTAACTATAATACTAACATAATTAAAGATCTGTTATCAAATTTCCTAACAATCCTCCCCTATAACTTTGAACTTCACTTGTTAACTTCAAAGTTTCTTTCTCAGGTTGTCTTTAGTTTGGGCTTTTAAGAATTGTATCCAAGCATGTCTTTAAGTCCTTAGATTCTCTTGAATGATGATCTGTTTGATGTTCTTTGAAAAACCAGATCATACTTTGTCTTTTAGTCTTTGTCTTCTCTTCACAGCTACATAGCAACATCCAACTAAGTTGGCTTTGTAGTTTTTGGCAAACTATCAGCCATCAACGGATTTGATATGTCTTTACCATGAGCCGTTTGCTATGGACTAGTCAATGCTTCATTGCAATAACAAGGTGCATTGATAACCTTATAGTTTTTAGCAAACTATCAGCTATCAACGGATTTGAGATCTCTTTACCAGTAGCCATTTACTCTGGAGTAGCCAACTCTTTGTTTTTTTTTAACAAGGTGAGTTGATTACCATACAGTTTTTGGTAAGCTGTCAACCATTAACGGATTTGAGAAGTCTTTACCAAAGCCGTTTGCTTTGGACTAGCCAGTTCTTATGCCTATTAAGCATGGTGAACTGATGACCATTTGTTGTGTGGTGGTTAGCCAACACCCAAACCCTTCTCTCTTCCATTTTAGTCCATAGTTTCTAAAAATATGCTCTCTCTCTATCTCTCTCTCTACAAAATGTTCATCACTTTTCTTATCCCACTTGTTCTCAATCATCTTTAATAGTTTTATAACAAACTTCATTCCATTGTTTCATCTAAAAGCTTCATTTTAGCCCACATTTGGCAAGCATCTCTTTGACAAATGATTATTTCACTTCTGCTAACATATATATAGTAGATGCCTCTAATGTTAAACAATGTACTGCACATTTATCATAATACCTCTAACTAACCATCTTTTGCTGAAGTGGTAAACTCCAAATAGCATCTTCATTGAGAGGTGGATCAAACATAGTCTTGAGGTCACTCCAAAGCACTTTGTCATAAGCATCTTCAGGCCTGTTTGTTCTATTACTTTTGTAATATACCAAAAACCTGTACAGCTCTATAAGATCCTCTCTTGTGAATTCTTTAATCATAGCTCTAAAGCTCGTGTAGACTGTATCAGCTCCATTTGCTCTCATTATCTGATAAATACTTCTTTGACCTTGCTGAAATATCTTCCAATTTACCACAATATTATATTTTGTAGCCAAAGGAGTAGGATTCATAGCTTCCACGGATTCCTCTTTATCAGTCTCTGAATCTCCTTGTGCATTCTTGTCAACACTTATACCTTTCCTAGCCTTTTACTTCTTTCTTTTTCCTGTTCTTTTTTACTGCTCTTGCTCCTTCTACTTCACAACTTTTTCTCCTATAGCTGGAACATCTTTATCATCAATCTTTTATTTCTTTAAAGTTTTTGTCTGAAGCTCTTCTCTATATCTTTTCAATTTTGCCTTTGTAGCTTCAAAATCCATAGGAACAAAAGCTAGGATCAATATTTGCCTCAGCATTCTCTAAAATAGTAAAGTCCATTACATAACTCGTATTTCCTACAAAAATATGCATATCCCTTCCAATCCTTACAAATTTCAACCCTTTATGTTCGTATCCTTAACTCCTAATGGCATTATAGTAGGCTAAAGACATAACATTCATGGGTAAACCTAAATTGATGTATGCGTTAGTAATGAACTTTCGTCCTATCATGCATGGGATTTTGAGATTATTCGAATTTCCTCTTTCAATTCTAAAGTTGAAATTTAATAAACAGTTTGGCATTTTCTCTGTTAGTGATTCATTGAACGATTCATTGCGTACATAGACTAAATCAAGGGGTTGCTCATATTCCATCCATTCCTCTTCTTCTCCTATATTAGGTTCAATCTTGCATGCTTTATCTTCTATATTTCTGCCTTTGTTGCCCTTTTTGATGTCACTAGACTTCTCCTTTTTTTCTATCTCAGAAGTTTGAGATTCATCCTCCTTTGTTTTGTCATTTCCTGATACTATGGTGATTGATTTAACAAAATGAACGCGTTTTGGAGAGGAAGGGTTCCTATTTTCTTCTCCTAAAGCATATTGCGCTTGATATTCCTAGGAAAGGAGCTTTGATGGACTCTTAATTATTCCCTTGGTTAGAAGTGCCTCACTGTTTTGGTAAATATGTGAGACAACACTAGTGTAGAATCGATTAACTGAATAGATCTAAACCTTCAGCTTGCAAAGAGTTTGCTCATTTGGATAATTCTAAAGCAACAATATTGAAACACTGAGTGAACACTATTGATTATGCGGAATCTAATCAATAATGCTAAGAAGAACAATAATAAATACCACAAAAGAACTTTTATATTAAACTTTGAATTTGCATAGGTTACAAATTACAAACTATGATTACTATTCGATCTCTATGATCTTGTGTAGAACTATATCTACTGACTATGCCTAGGGTTTCTTTTATAGACTAAGGAAACCCTAATGTGCTTTACAAAACGCGTATAAAGATAATGCATATCTTTTCCTAAGATATCTCATGCATATCTTTAACTCTAACTAATTTCTGCGTAAGCAGACTTAACTATTACATAAGCAGTATTAACTTTTTAACACTACCAGTACTAACTATGATAAACCTTCTACCAGTACTAACTATGATACTAGCAGAATTAACTATAATACTAACAGAATTAAGTCTGTTATACAAAATTCCTAACAACTAGCGTGAACCATGGAATTTTTGGCAATGTCACAAATGGGTGCATTGCCCAATTATTTTGAAACAACCTTCCACAATGTGTCAATTTTTTTAAGTACTTCATCCTGTTTTTGCTTGAGTTTGGTCCCAAGTCTAGACAACTGACTTTCTTGATGAGAGTCAAAATAAGACAACACCCTTTTGATTTTTGCTTGATAATTAAAAGATCCATATGGCGCATTGGAAGTAGTTGAGAATGAGCCAATTAAAGGGCTGGAAAAATTTTGAGTTCGTGCCCAATTAAAGTTTAGTTTGTCCTTCCATGAGTTAGTGGCTTCATTAAAAATTTTTGGCTCAAAATTATTAGTGAACTACTTACCTCCCATTCCATTGTTACGCAAGGATGCATAATCAACAAAAGCTTGCTCGAGATTTTCCATGCAATATTGAGTGTCGTAAGGACCACCATAAATCTCACATAAAGAAGCGATTTTATTCACTGGAACGGATGGCTTAGGAGCAATGTGAGCTTCCATCAAGCGTTAGACTTAATTTTTGAGCTTAACGAGACGTGGTCGGATATACTCGGGATATATTGAGGCAAAGAGATTGCCTTGACTAGTTTTGTAAGATCTTTGGGTATATCTAACTTTCGTTGTCATAGAGGGCGAGGTCCTCTATGATTTCCCAAGATTCTTCAGCACTTTTATCATGTAGCTTGCCACCGGCCGAATGATTGATGACGCGCCTTGTGGCTTGATTGACATGATCATAGAAAATTTAGATTTGGAGCAAAAGATCGATGCCATGATGAGGGACTTTTTGAAGTAAGACCTTGAAATGAGTCCATGCTTCGGAAAGAGATTCATGAACATCAAGATGTCATTTCTAAGTTTGGTAGTTCTCCCCCGGTGGGAAAAACTGAGCAAGGAAACGGGTAGTGAGATCCTTCTAAGTGGAGATGGAACCCGCGAGTAAACGTTCAAGCCAATTGCTAGCTTGATCGCAAAAGGAAAATTAAAATAAATGCAGGTGCGTCCTTTCCCTATTGGCACCATTAAGGTCAAGTGAGTCCACTAGTTTTAGAAAATCCTTAAGGTGTTGGTTTGGGTCTTCAGACCGGAGTCCGTAGGATGTACATCCATTTTTCACCAACCAGATGATGTCGGATCGCAGAGATGACACATTGTCTCCTTCGGGTAGCTCAATTGTGTTTCGATAGCCCTCGTGGCTTGGTCAGGAATAATATCCTAAAGTACGGGTTGGTTTTCGTCTCCCATGGTGGTTAACGAAAAGAAAGGTTATAAAACAAAGGAACGAAGAAAATATAGACTAAGAGAAAGCTAACCTAAAAAGAAAATAAAAATCTCACTTGATAGGAATCTAGTGAGCAGACCTAAGCTAGATAGAATCCGAAACCTAGACTATTCCCCGATAGCGGCGCCAAAAACTTGATGATGGTATTTGGAAAAACTGTATAAGTTTTACAATCCTCCTAGGCAGTGAACCTAATCGTTGTAGTGTAGTATAAGCAAGACTCAGGGGATTGATCGTTCTCTAAGGGAATAGCGAGGGAGGTTCGAATTATATGTTTACTAAGGTCTAAAGGGTTGAGGGAAGAGTATTTTTTAATTTTTATATTTTATGAAAGCAAGTAAAATCTCGGGTTTTAATGAAGGGTTTTTAAACTACGCTAAAACTAAACTAAATCTAATTAATTATGCAAGAAAAGTAAAATTGGCGGGAACTCTATAGGTAAACAAACGTGCTCACTTAATCATGCATTACTCCCTAGTTGATTCCTCTAACCTGTTGCCTGCTCGTTAGTGTAATGTGTAAGTATTCCCCTAATTCTGCAGCGAGTTGGTTAAGTTCGCTATCTACGTGATAACCTAGTCAGGCATTACCTGTCAGACACACTCTCTCCCAATAGTAAATCACCCGCAATAAATACTTAATTAGATATCCACCCAAACGTAAGGGTTTCATCTAATTCTAATCATGTTTCACTAGACGTCTATGCGAAGGTACGAATATCGCTAGTTTTCTAATGCCTAACGTGCGCACCACGAACAAGAAGCAACAAATTAGAGTTCACAACTAAGTTTCATGCAATCATAAGCAAACACATATAGATTTAACCTAACATGTTAACAAGAAGAAAAGAAAAGCAATTAATCATCAAACACATAGACATATTTGAATGATTAAAGATTGAATTACTTAACTTTAAACCAACATGTGAGTACAAAGGGGATAAAAAGCTCTAAAAATCATTTATAATGGCTGCACAATAAGTCTCCAAAGTTCCATACACAGATTATGAGAATAAAGGGTTTGTATATATAGGAATTGGGCTCTGACGGCGTCACTAGGGTTTTGTGACATCATCACCCCTTCGAATCCATTTAGGGTTTATTCAGTCGGCAACTCCTGACGTCGTGAGGACTTCTTTTGACGCCGTCACCTTTCATTTGTGACGGCGTCAAGGGCTTTTGGTGACGCCGTCTCCACACACTGAAGCGTCACAAAATTGATCCAAAAAAACACTTTCTAGCCACTTTTTGGTGAAGGTGTCATGATGGCGGTCGCGAAGCTAAAAAGTTGTATTTTGGTGAAGGCATCAGGATGGCGGTCGCGAAGCGTCACACGCATTCTGTCCAAGTGCTTCCCAAATGCCAATTACACAAAAAGAAAGGATTTGGTGAAATAATAGAGCATATTTGCATGATTTTGAGGCTTAAATGACCTCGTAAAAGTGTATAAAATTACACATCATCATATAAATAAAGTGGATCAACTATGTGTATTTGGCAAAATATTGGTTGAATAATATGTAGTCAAAACCGGACAAACACGGACACGGGAAAGGAAAGAGAATACAAAAGCCGGGAGAATGCTATCAAAGGTCAACAAAAGTCAACTCATGGTCAACAGTGGTCAACCACAAAAAGACAAAACCTAAAAATACCAAATCAGTCCCTCAAAGTTAAACCAAATTGCAAAAATAGTAATAAACCCCAAACTGTTAACTCTTTTTTATTATAAGAGTTAACACCCGTTACCTTTTTATAACCAAGCCCCGGCCCAAAACCATTTATAAGCCCAAAGTCAAACCAATAAACCCCCGGGTCAAAGAGACGTCAAAACACACCTCCCTTTTATAAAAGTAAAATTAAGCGGGAAAAGAAGTTACCACTATTTATCTCCTTCCCCATTTACCCCGTGCTTAAAAGAGAGGGTAAATCAAAATTGGCTATGTGGCTCATTAATTCAAGTAATAAGGACTGGCATGGCAGAGTATTACATCACCAAACGCTCTCATTGGTTAAAACCCACAAGGAGAATGCACGCGAATGAAGGAAACACACCAAGGGCTAGATTTTTGTACTAAAGTACGTACAAAAGAAGCACAAGAGGGCCAAATCACGGATTGCCATGCTGGCAATCCGTGTGCTCACTTAATGATCCAAGGGCCAAGATTAGAGAGCCAATGATTGAGAAGAATGAAGGGGAGGGATTGATTGGAGCATCTAACAGACTCAGGGGCCTAGAAGCTTCTCCCAGGCAGTATAAATACAAGCAAAGCCTCACTCACACGGGATAATCTAGGAGTTTATAAATTAGCTTATTAAAATTAGCTTTTGTAATTTTTATTTAAAAATGTTTTAGCTTAATGTTTGTTTGATGTAATTTCCTTTTTCAATATTGTAAGCAGTTTTTCATTAATAGAATTCGAATTTTATTTTACTTTTCTAAAGCTCACTTTTACTCAAATTGTGTCTAATAAGCTAGTAATGTTACATAAGCTTCTCATAAGCTCAGATCAAGCTCTTTGAGTCTCTAAGCTCAAATTGAGCTATTAATAAGCTCTTAATATACTTAAACCGATAAAATCAGTTTTAATACATTTGCTTATGGATTTTGAGCTTTTGGATGATAAGCTTACAATGGAAGAGCTTATGGGACCTTACTTAGCGTACCCTTGTGATAAGCTAGAGCTGTTGAAAGCTCTTTTTGAGCACTAATGCCTTTGAATTAGCTAAGGCTTTTGTAAGTTCCCTTAATTTTCAGTATCTTACTTTAATTTTGCAATATGCCTTTCTATTCTGCTTAAATTCTAGCTTAATTGTGCTTAATTCTGTCTATTGTGCTTATTAAATATGTTTGGATATCTGTTTTTAAGTTTTATAGCCTAGATCTTAGATTTCTTAGTTTAATTCATAAAACTGTCAAAAATACTCAAAGTATTAGCAGAGTTCTTATTCTTTATATCTCTGGCTTTATTTGCTTATTAATATAAGTTCATTAGGTTTGTCATAAGCTATTTGTTATCTGGTATTTAGGATTTAAGCTCTTAAATTCATTTTCATAAGCTAATATGGTTTTTAGTCTAGTTAAAGGGGTGTTTGGCATAACAATGTTAACCACAAGTTAAAACTGTTTGTGCCTTTGGTCTAGGCCTTAGTATTTGAACTCTCAAATAAAACTTGTTAGAGTAAATTTTTTAAAAAGCTAATTCGAGAAATTATAAGATTTTTCATAATTTAGATTCCTAAAGTTCAAATCTGTTAAGGTTTCTTTGCATTAATAGCTCAATTTTCAGTTCTAGCTTTTTGTATTGCTTAAATACACATACCTTTTACCTTTAAAAATGAGCTAAAATAACCAAAAACGGACTTAAAATGCCAAATATATGCTTGTTTTGCTAAATGTATTGTGCAGGAACGGATAACCAAGAAAAGGACGAAAAACAAAGCCAAAACGACAAAACTGGACTCGGAATGGAAAAGACTGTGAAAGACAAAGCCAAATCAAAGCCGGAAAGTCAATCCAGTCAAAAAGTCAACAGAAAAGTCAACTGGTCAAAGTCAAAGTCAAAGTCAACCCAAGTCAACCCCGGGGCCAAAGTTCAAGAAATATAAGTTTAGGGGCTGAAATTGCCAAACCCTAAACTTATTTATAAAGGAGAAAAGAGAAAAATAGAAGACAAGGGCTTATTTTGCAATTTGCTCAAAGAAACAAGTAGGGGGGCAAAACTGCCAACCCCCCTAACTTGTACACCAAAGGGACGAAAAATGCAAAGAGTTATATAACTCTTGGGGACTTGTTTTGCCAAGTCCCCAAAAGTTATATAACCACAGGGACGAAACGTGCAAATAAAAAAAAAAAACAACAATCCTTGAGGGGCTGTTTGCCAATGGTAAAACGTAGACCAGTAACCACCCAACCTCTTTTCCCGCCCTTTTTTCCCCCCAAAACACAACTCACGGGTTGTTAAACCCGTTTTTACCCCATGAATCTTCACCATCACCATGGTTATTCATCTCCCCCCTCCTCCACTACCTTTCCCAGCCAAAAAGTTGCCAACTTGGCAATCCCACAGCCCCAGGTGGGGGGGTAGGGGGGGGTAGGGGGGGGGGGGGGTGGGGGGGGGGGGGGGGGGGGGGGGGGGGGGGGGGGGGGGGGGGGTTGCGGGCCAATTCCCGATGCTTAGATTGATTTTCAAGATTGAAGGGCCAAGATTGAAGGCTTTAAACCTCTCACACAACTAGCACAACCGTGTGTTTGGGTGTGGTCTACAAACAAGCACAACAAAGAAGAGAAAGAAAGAGAAGGCCTAAGTTTAAGTTTTCGGCTAAAATAAGCTGTAAGCCATTGGGGCATACCATGTAGCTTACTTAAATTTTAAACTCATTTTAGTTATGTTTTTATTTGTCATTTAAAGTCTTTTCAAGTTAACTACCTTGTATGCACTTGTAATTTTCCATTTTAATGAAAAATTAAGCCGTTTTAACTCAATAAGCTCTCAATAAGCTAATTTGAGCTTATTGCTCAGGGAATAGAGGCTAAGGAGCCATTAGGACAGCTTTTTAGGCCACTCACTCAGAAAGAGTGGCCTTGGTTCTGAGACAACAAAAGTCCAAGGTCTCATATCTAAATTCTAAATTTCTCAGTAGCTTAATTTTTAGCTTTAGACAAGACTTTTTGGGTTTATTCCTTTCAAACATGGTTTGTTTTAAGTCTAATATCTAGCTTGTTTTTAAAGTTTTCATTAGTTAAGTTTATTTAATTTTAGTTTACAACTTAAAATTGTCAATAAGAGGGTAATATGCTACTCGAGAAACTAGCGTTATTTTTCATTAATAAGCTAGTAATTTGAGTTCAAAATAGCTTAAGTAGGTTAAAATAAGTAGGAGTAGATAAAAGTTTTTTTTAAGTTTTAGCTTAAAAATGAATTTTAATGCCTCTTTGGTTTGACAGTTTTTAGATAAAGGGGTGTTTGGCACAAGACCAAAACGGGTCAAAAAGGGTTTTGCTTGACGGTTGTACACTTTGGTCAATTACGCTCTCAAGTTTTAAGTCACTTTTAAGCTGTTGTTAAAACATTTTTAGTTGGAAAATTGTTTTCTAAGGTTTTCTAAAACCTTTTTCAAAACTGTGAAGGTTTTTAGAATCCCACAAGTGCTTATTTGATTAAGTACTTGTGGTTTTAGTTTAAGCATCAAAAAGTGTGTGTTTAGTGTGTCTAACAAGGCTGTTAAAAAGCCTTTGTGTCCTTGACTTTATAAGTCAAAACTCACCAAGCTTTTCTTGGTCATAGTTTGTAAAAAAACCAAAAGCCCTTTTTCATAATCAAAATTAAGCAAGTAAAATTAATTTTCAAAAGCTCAAAATTGGTGCACAAGTCCCCTAGATAGAGTACTCAACCTGTTTAAGCTTCTTTTTGCTTTTAGAGCTTATTTTGATTCACTATTTTAAGCTATCAAAGAAGCCTAAAAGCAAAAAGAAAGCTTAAACAGTTGAACGTACTCTATCTAGTGACTTTGTGCACCAATTTAGACTTTTGACAATTCATTACTTGCTTAAGTTTGATTATGAAAAAGGGCTTTGGTTTTTTTACAACTATGAACCAAGAAAGCGTGTGAGTTTTTTGACTTAAAAAGTCAAGAAACAAGCTTTTTAACAGCCTTTGTTAGACACCTAAACACACACTTTTTGATGCTTAAAACTAAAAAACCACAAGGTGCTTAACAAATAAGCACTTGTGGGAATTCTAAAAAACCTCACAGTTTTTAAAAAGGTTTAGAAACCTTAGAAAACAATTTTTCCAACTAAAAATGTTTTAATCACAGCTTAAAGTGACTTAAAACTTGAGCTTAAATTGACCAAGTGACCATAACCCAAGCCAAAACCCTTTTTGACCCGTTTTGGTCTTGTGCCAAACACCCCTTTATCTAAAAACTGTCAAACCAAAGAGGCATTAAAATTCATTTTTAAGCTAAAACTTAAAAAAACTTTTATCAACCTCCCCCCCTACGTATTTTAACCTACATAGGCGATTTTTAAACAAAAGACTAGCTTATTAATGAAAATAAGCTAGTTTCTCAGCTAGCTTATTACCTCTTATGACAATTTAATTTGTAACTTAAATTAAATAAACTTAACCTAATGAAAACTAAAACAGCTAGATATTATAACTTAACAAACATGTTGAAAGGAAAAAACCAAATAAAGCTAATTTGTCTAAAGCTAAAAATTTACGCTAAATGAGAATTAATATGAGACCTTGGACATTTGTTGTCTCAGAACAAGGCCAGTCTTTCTGAGTGAGTGGCCTAAAAAGCTGTCCTAATGGCTCCTAACCTCTATTCCCTGAGCATAAGCGCAAATAGCTTATTAGAGCTTAATGAGTTAAAACAAGGCTTTAATTTTCATTAAAATGAAAAATTACAAGTGTCATACAAGGAGTTAACTTGAAAATACTTTAAATGCACAATAAAAATTAACTAAAACCTGAGTTAAAACTTAAGTAAGCTACTGGTTCTGCCACAAAGGCTACAAGGCTTTATTATAGCCGAAAACTTAAACTAGCCTTCTCTTTTCTTACTCTTCTTGTTTGTGCTTGTTTGTAACACACCAAACACAGTGTGGCTTGATGTGTGAAGGTTTAAAGCCTTCCAATCTTGCCCTTCAAATCTTGAAAATCAATCTAAAGCCATCGAATTGGGTCTTGGGGATGTGGATTGCCAAGTTAGGCAACTTTATGGCTGGGAAAGGTAGTGGAGAGGGGGAGATGAATAATCCCCCCATGTGATGGTGAAGATTCAATGGGGTAAAAACGGGTTTAACAACCCGAGTTGTGTTGGGGGGGAAAAAAGGCGGAAAAGAGGTTGGTTGTTACCGAGTATAAGTTTTTACCCTTGCGCCAAAAACAGCCCCTCCAAGGATTGTTGTTCAATTGCACGTTTTCCGTCCCTGTGGTTATTAACGTTTGGGGACTTGCAAAACAAGTCCCCAAAGTTATATAACCTTTGCATTTTTCGCCCTTTTTGTACAAGTTAGGGGGTTGCAGTTTTGCCCCCTACTTGTTTCTTTGAAGCAAATTCGCAAAATAAGCCCTTGTTACTTCTATTTTCTCTTTTCTCCTTTAAAAGTAAGTTTAGGGTTTGGCAAATTTC
The DNA here is from genome assembly GCA_026074375.1 of Tanacetum coccineum. Lineage (NCBI taxonomy): Eukaryota > Viridiplantae > Streptophyta > Magnoliopsida > Asterales > Asteraceae > Tanacetum > Tanacetum coccineum. Next base: position 33,208 of record BQNB010030594.1, on the reverse strand, counting down.
AGCCCCTACACTATATTTCTTGAACTTTTGGCCCGGGGTTGACTTGGGTGACTTGGAACTTTTGACCAGTTGACTTTTCTTTGACTTTTTGACTGGATTGACTTTCAGGCTTTGATTTGGGCTTGTCTTTCCACAGCGTTATTTCATTCGCGAACCAGTTTTGTCGTTTTTGCTTTGTTTTTTCGTCCCTTTCTTGTTATCCGTTCCTGCACAAACATTTAGCAAACAAGCATATATTTGGCATTTTAAGTCCGTTTTTGGTTATTTTAGCTCATTTTTAAAGGTAAAAGGTATGTGTATTTAAGCACATACCAAAAAGCTAGAACTGAATTGAGCTATTAATGCAAAAGAACCTTAACAGATTTGAACTATAGGAAATCTAAATTATGAAAAACTTATAATTCCTAACTTAGCTTTTTAAAAAATTTACTCTAACAAGTTTATTTGAGAGTTCAATACCTAAGGCCTAGACCAAAAAGGCACAAACAGTTTTAACTTGTGGTTAACATTGTTATGCCAAACACGCCTTTAACTAAACTCAAAACCATATTAGGTTATGAAAATGAAATTAAGAGCTTAAATCCTAAATACCAGATAACAAATAGCTTATGACAAACCTAATGAACTTATATTAATAAGCAAATAATCCAGAGACAAAGAACTAAGAACTATGCTAATATTTTTGAGTTTTTGACAGCTTTATGTATTAAAACTAAGAAATCTAAGATCTAAGCTATAAAACTTAAAAACAGATATTGAAACATATTTAATAAGCACAAATAGGCAAGGGGAGGACGTTAAGTCACAAATAAGCTAGACATTAACAAAAAAGCATATGCAAAACTAAAGCTAAGATACTTGAAAATAAAGGAACTTACAAAAGCCTTAGCTAATCAAAGGCAATAGTGCACAAAAGTCTTTCAACCGCTCTAGCTTATCACAAGGATAAGCTAGTGAGGTCCCATAAGATTTGCACTTCATTGTAAAGCTATCCATCCAAAACTCAAATCCATAAGCAAATGTATTAAAACTGATTTTATCGGTTTAAGTATATTAAGAGCTTATTAATAGCTCAATTTGAGCTTAGAGACTCAAAGAGCTTGATCTGAGCTTATGAGAAGCTTATGTAACATTACTAGCTTATTAGAAAAAGTGAGCTTTAGAAAAGTAAAATAAAATTCGAATTCTATTAATGAAAAACTGCTTACAATATTGAAAAAGGAAATTACATCAAACAAACATTAAGCTAAAACATTTTAAATAAAAATTACAAAAGCTAATTTTAATAAGCTAATTTATAAGCTACTCCTAGATATCTTGTGAGTGAGGCCTTGCTTGTATTTATACTGCCTGGGAGAAGCTTCTAGGCCCCTGAGTCTGTTAGACGCTCCAATCAATCCCTCCCCTTCATTCTTCTCAATCATTGGCTCTCTAATATCTTGACCCTTGATCATTACGTGAGCACACAGATCTGCAGCGTGCATCCGTGATTTGACCCTCTTGTGCTTCTTTTGTACGTACTTTAGTACAAAAATCTAGCCCTTGGTGTGTTTTCTTCATCCGCGTGGCATTCTCCTTGTGGGTTTTAACCAATGAGAGCGTTTGGTGATGTAATACTCTGCCATGCCAGTCCTTATTACTTAAATTAATGAGCCACATAGCCAATTTTGATTTACCCTCTCTTTTAAGCACGGGGTAAATGGGGAAGGAGATAAATAGTAGTAACTTCTTTTCCCGCTTAATTTTACTTTTATAAAAGGGAGGTGTGTTTTGACGTCTCTTTGACCCGGGGGTGTATTGGTTTGACTTTGGGCTTATAAATGGTTTTGGGCCGGGGCTTGGTTATAAAAAGGTAACGGGTGTTAACTCTTATAATAAAAAGAGTTAACACCGTTAGGGTTTATTAACTATTTTTGCAATTTGGTTTAACTTTGTGGGACTGATTTGGTATTTTTAGGTTTTGTCTTTTTGTGGTTGACCACTGTTGACCATGAGTTGACTTTTGTTGACCTTTGATAGCATTCTCTCGGCTTTTGTATTCTCTTTCCTTTCCCGTGTCCATGTTTGTCCGGTTTTGACCGTTTTCTTGAGATTTTTGTAATATCCGTACCTACACAATCACAAAGACAAAACAAGCAATATACAAGCATTTTAAGCACAATTTTGTCTTTTTAGGGCCAATTTTGATATAAAACGGATATGTGTTTTCACACATATCAAAATTCCCCAAACTAAGCGATTGCGTGTCCTCACGCAATATTATATGCTCTATAACCAAATACCTCAAAACTTCCCCAAACTAAATCTTTGAAAAGTAGCAAAGACTTTTGTGGAGAGAGTTAAGAAATCACAAGTTATAAAACACCTTATTTTCCCATTTTTATAAAACTTTTTCATCATTTTTAGATAGCAAATTTAGAATATTTTGACTTTCGTTATTTCCATAACTGTTAGGGATCATAGAACAAGATGCATTTCGATCCGAGAATGCCCCAAAAAGGATAAATTCATCGTCCCCGACTTTTCACTTATCCAAACCAAGCTTAAAACGAAATCACAACTAAATATCAGTAAAGATGCTAACAACATTTATATTGGCAACTTATGGACTTTTTACTCCCGACATTTATTGTATCTTAGGTGAGTGTGCAATTTTGAATTTTAACCAATGATCAACGTTTTGCAACATACTATGCTTCACGTTCCACCCAAGAATATTGAATTTGAAGGCGAGATCATCCCATGTAGCGACTTTCGTCTCGACACATCTCAACCTTGCGGCTAAGTGACCAGGCTTGTGCCATCACAGAGACGAGTATCGGGACTCACGGACCAGTTTCAAATACACTTAAGGTTTTCCTGATATAATAGCTTATAAAAATAGAATAGTCCAAAGTTCTAAAAACAAATTTAGAATTAACAAAAAGAAGTCAATTATTAATTTAATTTAACTATTAAACATTTATGCAATTGTAACCCTTGACCTTTTAGAAGGCTGCAACATCGGTTGTGAGCCGGCAAGATGCAGCAAACTTTTATCAGTCTCGGATCTTTATTCTTACTATGGGCTTTCTTTAGAAGACTACCACATCGGTTGTGAGCCGGCAAGAGGTAGTAAACTTTTATTAGCTCACAGCTTTTATTAATATATATTTTTTTTTATCATTTTATCATTTTTTTTACTTTATATAGAGAAGACTTCTTTTTGAAAAATTCAAGTATAATTTGAACTAAGACTAAAATTTTAGCTATATATTACATAAAACTGATTGAATGAAGTTAGTGCTCCGCTAAAACGAGCACGTAATTTTAATCCGGTTAAGAGCTTATGGAGGAAAAAGCAACAAGTTACATACATGAGCTCTTAAGATTTCCAACTAATCCTTGTTTAGCATCCTACTCATACTTAACTCTATCATTTTTCGTTCTTCGCGAATTTTCGTGAACGCTTAGCCTAAAAGTTAAGGAACAAGCTAGAGCTCAACACGCTCGATCAGGTCAAAATTTACTCTTATTCTACCCAGCAGGAAAGTCAAAATTGTGACAAAAACACTTATTTTATTTTTGAAAATTAATTTTTTTTTCATATTTTTAAAAATTTTGGTGGAAAAACAGGGTACGTGAGAACAACGGGTAAAAGTAGGCAAGATCATATCGAAGATATACTACCCCATACTAAAATCAAACATTGTCCTCAATGTTTCCTAGCCTAAGACTTAAAAACCCCATACTAGAACTCAAAAAGGTCGAATGCATAACTCAAACATGAAGAAAGTATCACAAATATCTTAAGCCGTTTATCAAGTGTGCTAAAAGATAAATGTTAGTCGATAATAATCTTTAGGATATCGGATTTCCCTAAACTAATGGCAAGCAAAGGCTAGGAAGCTCGAGTGGACCGGGACAAAACACCGAACACAAGAGTCTTCAGAAAATTTGGGTCAATCCTACAAACAATCACAAGTACAACAAACACAAAGATCGGAAGAGTACAATCCTCCTCACAACACATTAGAAATAGAAAATGGATAAGCATGGGGTGCCTCCCACGAAGCGCTTTGTTTTTGGTAATCGAGTCACATTGCTTGACTCTTTCCCTGAATTCATTCATCCTTATGGAGATGTGGAGATCCTGACTAACCTTTGGTGGTAATCCCCGCCAAGGTAATGCTTTCACACGATGACCATCACGTTAAAGGTTTGGGACCATCGGTTGAGATAATCACATGGTTCCGTATGGAAAAACTTTGGTGATGGTGAAAGGTCCTGACCAACGAGTTTTAAGCTTTCCGGAGAATATCTTAAGACGAGAGTTGAAGAGTAAAACTCGATCACCAGTATTGAAAATGTGGTTTTTGATCTTTGAGTCATGAAGCTTTTTCGTCCTCTCTTTATAAATCAAAGAATTCTCGCAAGCTTGATCACAAAGCTCATTAAGTTCATTCAGTTGAAGCTTCCGGTGATCACTCGCGGTTTTAAGATCGAAGTTAGCATGTTTCAAAGCCATTATGCTATGCTCTAACTCAATTGGTAAACTGGCAAGACTTTCCATAACAATTTGTAAGCGTACAACCTACGTGTCTTAAATGCATACGAAAATACCCACAAAGCTTCATCTAATTTGTTAGACCATGAGGCACGATTTTCTCCAACCGTCTTTTCTAGAATACGTTTCAAACCTCGATTTGACACCTCCACTTGACCGCTCGTTTGAGGGTGATAAGCGGTAGCTAGACGATGTGGACCGCCATACTTTAGACAATTACTTTAGCAAACTGATCGTTACAAAAATGGGTCCCACGATCGCTTATAATAGCTCTAGGTGTTCTAAATCGGGCAAAAAGAGACTTTAAAAACTTTACTACAACTCTAGCATCATTTGTGGGGAGTGCCTTTGCTTCAACCCAGTTTGAAAGATAATCAACGGCTACGAGGATGTATTTATTTTCTCTTGAAGACGAAAATGGTCCCATAAAATCAATACCCCAAACATCGAAGATTTCACAAACTTGGATAGCGTTTTGAGGCATCTCATCTCTTTGTGAAATTTTGCCTTGTCTTTGACATGTATCACAAGATTTAATTATAGTATGGGCATCTCGATATATGGTAGGCCAAAAGAAACCGGCATCAAATACTTTTCGAGCGGTGAGATTGGCACTATGATGGCCCCTATGGGTCCTTCATGACAAGTCTTTGAGGATCTCAAGAGCTTCTTACCCATGCACACATCGTCGAATGATTTGATCCGCACAAGTACGAAAAAGATAGGGATCGTCCCAGAAATAATGTTTAACGTCCTTAAAAACTTATCTTTTATTGGTTGACATTCCTTTGAGGAAAAAACTCCCCGCATGGGTGTTGGCATAGCCGCAAACCATGGGGTACTTTCACTAGAAATAACTCCAAGAGTCTCTAAAGGAAAATTTTCATTTATGTCTTTATTTTCTAACACATCCTTATGAGGATTCTCAAGTCTAGATAAATTGTACTGCCGCAAAGTTCTCACTCCTTTTTTATCATGGATGTGATATCAAATCTTGTAGAAGAAGAACCCACCGAGCAACTCGGCTAGCGTCATGTTTTATACATCAGGTACTTTAAAGCTGATGGTCCGTATACACGATGCTTTTTGGATAAGACAATGATCTGGCCGAAACTTTTCAAAAGCATACACAACGCAAGCATTTCCTTTTCCGTAGATAGTGTAATACTTTAAGCTTCTGTCATTGTCTTGCTAGCATAATGTATAGGCTGAAAATGCTTCATCTTTCGTTGTCCTAAAACCGCACCAATCGCGAAATCACTTGCATCACACATGAGTTCGAAAGGTAGGTTCCAATCCAGGACAACTAAGATTGGAGCTTCGGTAAGCTTCTTTTTAAGAGTCTGAAAAGCATCAATACAATCCTTAGAAAACACAAACGGTGTTTCCTTCTCAAGAAGGTGAGTCATTGGTCTAGCAATCTTAGAAAAGTCTTGGATAAATCGGCGGTAAAAACCTGCATGACCTAAGAAACTCCTAACACCTTTTACGGTAGTTGGGTGAGGGAGCTTAGCGATAACATCGACTTTAGCACGATCGACCTCAATTCCTGACTTTGAAATTTTATGCCCTAACACAATTCCTTCTCTACACATAAAGTGGCACTTCTCCCAATTAAGAACTAAATTCGTGTCTTCACACCCAAAAACTGAGAAATCATCCATAAACACTTCCATAGTCTTTTCGATCATATCATGAAATATGGCCATCATACATCGTTGAAAAGTACTGGGAGGCATTACACAAGCAAATGGCATGCGACGGTACGCGAAAAGTTCTATACGGCAGGTGAAAGTAGTTTTCCTCCTAGTCCTGGGGATCATGGTATTTTGGAAATACCCTGAAAATCCATCTAGAAAACAATAAAATTCATTCCCGACTAATCTTTCTATCATCTGATCCATAAATGGTAATGGAAAATGATCTTTTCGAGTCGCGTCATTTAATTTCCTATAGTCGATACAAACTCTCCATCCGGTAACTAAACGGGTGAAATAATACATTCTCTCTCATTAGCAAACAATGGTTATTCCACCTTTCTTGGGACACAATGCACTGGACTTACCCATGGGCTGTAAAGATCCGGGTAAATCATTCCGCCATCAAGAAGTTTTAGGAACCTCCTTTGATTACCTCGGAATTTTTGGTAACCCGTCTTTTGACTTGAACCGTAGGTTTATATAATGCATCTTCATCAAGATTTTGTATGTACAAAAACGAGGGTCGATACCCTTGATGTTGGTGATTTTCCAAGCAATGGCCCCTTTATGAGATTTGAGCACCTTTAAGAGAGCATCTTTTTCATCATTTTTTAAACCTTTTGCAATAATCACTGGTAACTTGTCGTTTTCTTCCAAGAAAGCATATTCTAAGTGAGACGGTAAATCTTTTAACTCTAATTTCGGAGGCTCTTCAATTGAAGATTTTGTCTCGGTCACTTCACTTTGTTTAAGGTCCATCAAAGGAAGTTGAAACGGGTCATTATTTAACAATTCTTCGATCAAACAAATATCTTCTTCCGGATTGCAATTGGCATGATCAATTTCCAGTGAAATCGAATCATCCTATAGATAAGCTTCAATTTCTTCCAAAATGAATTCAGAAGTAAACGGCTCAGACGTCGGGGTGGGATTGCCACCCGAAGAATTAGGAAATCCCTAGAAATACCGAGCATACTCCTTAACAAACTGGCACAATGATGCAATTCGGTTTACCGACTTGTCATTTGGTAGAGAGTATCTCGTGGTTTGATCTAGATTAAAAGAGGATTCTTCGTTATCCAACCCAAGTGTTATCTCTTCTCCATAAACATCAGTAAAGCACAACCAGTCCTCAAAAAGGATCTCCCAAGTATAAGAGGTACTCGAGGATCGGCTTCAAAATCAACAACAACAAAGTCGGTAGGAAAATGGAAATTCCCAACTTTGACAAAAATATCTTCGGCGAGTCCTTTAGGACGAGTAATCGATCGATCTGCTAACTCTAAAGTCATCCGAGTTGGTGTAAGTTCCGGCAAAGAAAGCTTTTTCCAAATAGAAAGAGGCATAAGATTTATGCTTGCGCCAAGATCGGCCAAGGCATGGCATACATCCATTCCTGGGAAATTACATGGAATAAGAAACTTGCCGGGATCTCCAAGCTTTTTGGGAAGCTTTTTGAGGAGCATCGCCGAGCAATTCTCGTTCAACAATATCTTAGCTAACTCAAGCAACTTTTCCTTATTCATGAGCAAACTCTTAATCGTAGGAGCAAATCTTAGCATTAAAAGTAAAGCATCCGCGAAACTAATGTCGAAACGCAAATCTTGAAAGATTTGGAAGATCTTCTCCATTTGAGCGGTACTTCCTTGGAAATTTGTTTGCTCTTTATCCGTTGTCTCCTCAGTTTCTCGTTCCACTACCTTTTTAGGAGAAGGATTAGTAGGAATCGAGGGTCCCTCGTAAACAATTGACTCATTAGCTTTCATATAACTCGTAATTTCGGATGGAATCCCTTGTTGAAATTGATTATTATTATGAGCTTGAAAAGGTTGGTTTTGAAATCCTTGATTCGGTACATGATTAACTTGATTTTGAAAACCTTGAAAATTGTTTCCCCGATTGAAATTGCTTCCCCGATTGAAATTGTTTCCTTGATTTTGATTCTGATTAAACCTATTTTGACCATTGTTTTGCACCGGAGCAAAACCTGGTGGATAATTATACTAAAAAGAAATGAAAAATATTTTTGTACTTTTATATTTTTATAATAAAAGAAAATATTCACAGTTTCAAAAACAGATGGTCAAACGCAACGATAAAACGTTTTGCAAGCCTCCCGGCACGGGCGCCAAAAATTGGATCGTGCGCGATTCACACATAAAATTATATAATATATAATAAAAACTATTAAATATAGATAGTAGTGTAAAAAACCCAACAATCAATGATACGAGAAGCTAGTATAGACGCTTCCTCCGGTCGTAAATCCCAACGAGGCTGGAATGGACAATCGATACAGTCGAAGATTTGAGTTTGAAGGAAGGAATTGGTTTGAGAGGTTGAAAAAGTCAAATTAGATGATAACGGACTAAAAACGCTTTAAGAAAAACCTAGGAAAATTTACGAAATTGAACTTAGAAAACGAAGCCCGAATTCTCCGTAAAAGGGGGAACCTAAAATCTTTAAAATAACCTACGGAAAAATTTTTCACTTCTAAACTACTCTATGGGACAAATAACGAAGAATGAAAAAGACTAGACCGAAAACGGAGTTCGTTTGACCCAAAAACGAGTCATAATCAAAAGGCCCGTACCCGGACCCGTTCTTTTAAAAGAGAGAAGTTATAAAAATGACCTACGATAACCTTTTTATTATTTTTCCTACAACATAGATGACAAAGAAAATTTTCTTAAAAAAGCAAAATTTTTTTTTTGATAATTTTTGTATTTATTATGAATTAAATAAACTTTTAACTAAATTAAATTAAAAAAAATATTAAACGTTTACAAAAAATTCTGAAAAATTTACACAAAATACTTGACTCTATAAGCTACCTACGAAAAATAATAAACACCCACCAGCTTATTCAATAAGCCCGAAAATAAGCTTGACAGCTTATAAGCTTATAGGGGAAAACCCCCTTAAATATGTTTGCCCTTGGGGTTATCCTATATCGAAAAAGACCCAAGGGCGCAGTGGTAGTGTGTGTGGGAGTTAAGGGGATGTATTGCTGTCCGGGTTCGAGTCTTGCTCATTCGGATAAGTATCTTCCCCTTTTTTTTTTTTTTTTAAAACTCTAGGGTAGAAAGTGTATAGATTTAAACTAAAGGGTAGGCGGGCAAACTATTAGGAATTTACACTACAACGAAAATGCGTAACCCTACACTATGAAAATGTAACAAAAGAGACCCCACGCTATTGGCTTATTTTTGGCTTATTAAAAAGGGTGCTTTTCAGCCAAAAACTCAAAAAACTACAAAGTTGCTAAGGGCTTTATTCCTAACAACTTTTACAAAAGGACTTTTTAGCTTTTATCAAAAAGTATTAAGCTTAAAAATAGCTTAATTTAGGACAGAAGCTTAAGAAGCTTTAAAATAAAAAAACTAAGTCTTTTTTCGGACTTAAGGTCGAATTAAGCTAATACAAAATGCAAAAATAAGCCAGAGGACTCAAACTTAAACTAAATAAGCTTAAAAGCTTAAAGATTAAGGCCAAATAGCTGTGAATAGCTTATGAAGGCAGGAAAACTTAGAACATAGCTAAGAAAAGGCTAAAATGCTTAATGACTTGGGGCAAATAAGCTAAAGAAAAGTGAAATAAGCAATAACTGTTTCTAACTTAACTAAAAACTTACTAGGACACAAATTTGTGAGCTTATGTGATAAGCCTCAAATAAGCCAATAGTGTGGCTTAAACCCCACAACAGTACTAACTTGGGTGTTAGTACTGTTGGTGTAAACAGCCAAATGGTATCTTTGGGCTTAAAAATAAGCAACCAAATAAGCTTATCAAGGGCTCAAACTTTGGGAACTTATACTAGGGCTTATAAGCTATTAAAATAAGCCAATAACTTGGGCTTGAGTGAGTCTAATGTGAGAACAATGAGCCTAAAGTTCCTCCCTTTGCACCAGGGGGAGCTTTAAGGCAAACTCTAAGTGCTTATTTGACAGCTTATTTTAAGCTGTCAAAATAAGCTTCTCTAAAGAAAATAAGAAGCTTAAACAGGTTTTGAGACTCTATCTTGGGGACTGTGCACCAATTGTGAGCTTTTTGAAATTCATTTTACTTGCTTATTTTGATTATGAATAAGGGCTTGTGGTCTTTTTTACAAACTTATGGACCAAGACAAGCTTGGTGACGTTTTGACTTATAAAGTCAAGGTAAAACAAGGCTTTTTAACAGCCTTGTGTTAGGGGACACACTAAACACACACTTTGTTGATGGCTTAAAACTAAAACCACAAGTGATTTAATTCAAAAAATAAGCACTTGTGGGATTCTAAAACCTTCCCGTTTTGAAAAAGTTTTAGGAAAACCTTAGAAAACAAGTTTTCCAACTCAAAAATGTTTTTAACAACAGTTAATGAGGGACTTAAAAAACTTGAGGGGCCTTTTAAATTGACCAAGTGGACCATAACCCAAGCCAAACCCTTTTTGACCCGTTATGGTCTTGTGCCACACCCCTTTATCTTAAAAACTGATCAAACAAAGAGGGCCATTAAATTCATTTTTTTTAAGCTAAAACTTAAAAAACTTTTATCTATCCTACTTATTTAACCTACTAATCTATTTTTTTAACTAAAAATACTTGCTGATTATGGAAAAAAACGCTAGTTTTCTCAGCTAGTTCATACCCCTCTTATGACAATTTTAAGTATGTAACTGAAAATTAAATAAAACTTTACCTAATGAAAACTAAAAACTGTAGATATTATAGTCTTAAACAAACATGTTTGATAAGGAATATACCAATAAGCTATTGTCTAAAGTAAAAATTAAGCTAATGAGATTTAGATTATGAGACTTGGGACTTTTGTTGTATCAGACCAAGGCCATCTTTCTGAAGTGAGTGGCTAAAAAGTGTCCTATATGGCTCCTCTTAGCCTCTATTTCCCTGGAGGCAATAAGCTAATTAGCTTATTGAGGAGCTTATTGAGTTTAAAACGGCTTAATTTTTCATTAAATGGAAAAATTTACAAGTGCGTTTACAAGGAGTTAACTTGAAAATACTTTAAATGACAATAAAAACTTAACTAAAAACTGAGTTAAAACTTAAGTAAGCTACATGGTTGCCACAATGGCTTACAAGGCTTATTTATAGCCGAAAACTTAAACTAGGCCTTCTCTTTCTTTCTCTTCTTGTTGTGCTTGTTTGTAGACACACAAACACAGGTGTGCTTGTTGTGTGAGAGGTTTAAAGCCTTCAATCTTGGCCCTTCAATCTTGAAAATCAATCTAAGCCATCGAATTGGGTCTTGGGGGATGTGGGATTGCCAAGTTGGCAACTTTATGGCTGGGAAAGGTAGTGGAGGAGGGGGGAGATGAATAACCATGGTGATGGTGAAGATTCATGGGGTAAAAACGGGTTTAACAACCCGTGAGTTGTGTTTTGGGGGGAAAAAAGGGCGGGAAAAGAGGTTGGGTTGGTTACAGAGTATAAGTTTTACCACTTGGCAAAAACAGCCCCTCAAGGATTGTTGTTCATTTGCACGTTTCGTCCCTGTGGTTATATAACTTTTGGGGACTTGGCAAAACAAGTCCCCAAGAGTTATATAACTCTTTTGCTTTTTCGTCCTTTTGTGTATGTACAAGTTTAGGGGGGTTGGCGTTAGTAGTTTTTGCCCCCCTACTTGTTTCTTTGAGCAAATTGCAAAATAAGCCCTTGTCTTCTATTTTTCTCTTTTCTCCTTTATAAATAAGTTTAGGGTTTGGCAATTTCAGCCCCTAAACTTATATTTCTTGAACTTTGGCCCCGGGGTTGACTTGGGTTGACTTTGACTTTGACCAGTTGACTTTTCTGTTGACTTTTTGACTGGATTGACTTTCCGGCTTTGATTTGGCTTTGTCTTTCACAGTCTTTTCCATTCCGAGTCCAGTTTTGTCGTTTTGGCTTTGTTTTTTTTCGTCTTTCTTGGGTATCCGTTTCCTTTCCTGCAACCAATACATGATGCAGTTGGCATGCATATGAGCAAAATTTTATAAATGCAGGTTTAAGATCCTTTATTCTACTCTATTTTACTAGACTAAATTCAAATTAAGCAAAGACAAAAGCTAGAAACTGAATAAGACTAATACTTCAAATGCTAACTAACAGATTTTAGTTTTTAATAAACCAACTAATGAAAACTAATTTAAAGCTAATTTAACTTATAAATCTTATTCAAATCAGTTTAAATGAGAGATTTAATCAACTATAAGAGGCCAAGTGGTCACAAACAGCACTAACTTGTGGTTAGTGCTGTTGTCCCAAACACCCCTTTAAAAGTTTTAAAATCCATTTAAGCTTATGAAATAGAAATTTAATGAGCAAAAGTTCAATACCAGATAACAAATAGCCAAAAACAGATCTTATGAGCTTATACTAACAATCAAATAAGCTAGAATCTAACAACTACTCATTATGCTAAATATTTTTGGATTTTTAATGATTTATAAGACAAAATATGAAAAACTAAGATCTAAACTACAAAAGCTAAAAACAGATGATCAAACATTATCAATAAGCTCAATGAAACAGTATTAAGCACAAATAAGCTAGAGTTAAGCAGAAAATAAGCAAATGCAACTTATTAAACTAAGATACTTGAATTTAAAAGAAAACTTACAGAAACCTTAGCTAAACAAAGGCATCAAAGGCTCTAATGAGCTGTCTACAAGCTCTGACTTATTAAGAATAAGCCAGTAAAAGTCCTTATGAGCTCTTCCATGGTTAGCTCATCTTCCAAAAAGCTCAAAATCCAATAAGCCAAGGTATTAAGCTGATTTTTAGATTTAAGTATATTAAGAGCTTATTAATAGCTCAATTTGAGCTTAGAGACTCAAAGAGCTTGATCTGAGCTTATGAGAAGCTTATGTAACATTACTAGCTTATTAGACACAGTTTGAGTAAAAGTGAGCTTTAGAAAAGTAAGATAAAATTCGAATTCTATTAATGAAAAACTGCTTACAATATTGAAAAAGAAAATTACATCAAACAAACATTAAGCTAAAACATTTTTAAATGAAAATTACAAAAGCTAATTTTAATAAGCTAATTTATAAACTCCTAGATATCGTGTGAGTGAGGCTTTGCTTGTATTTATATTGCCTGGGAGAAGCTTTTAGGCCCCTGAGTCTGTTAGACGCTCCCATCAATCCCTCCCCTTCATTCTTCTCAATCATTAGCTCTCTAATCTTGGCCCTTAGATCATTAAGTGAGCACACGGATTGCCAGCATGACAATCCGTGATTTGACCCTCTTGTGCTTCTTTTGTATGTACTTTAGTACAAAAATCTAGCCCTTGGTGTGTTTTCTTCATCCGCGTGGCATTCTCCTTGTGGGTTTTAATCAATAAGAGCGTTTGGTGATGTAATACTCTGCCATGTCAGTCCTTATTACTTAAATTAATGAGCCACGTAGCCAATTTTGATTTACCCTCTCTTTTAAGCACGAGGTAAATGGGGAAGGAGATGAATAGTGGTAACTTTTTTTCCCGCTCAATTTTACTTTTATAAAAGGGAGGTGTGTTTTGACTTCTCTTTGACCCGGGGGTTTATTGGTTTGACTTTAGGCTTATAAATGGTTTTGGGCTGGGGCTTGGTTATAAAAAGGTAACGGGTGTTAACTCTTATAATAAAAAGAGTTAACACCGTTAGGGTTTAGGGGACTATTTTTGCAATTTGGTTTAACTTTGAGGGACTGATTTGGTATTTTTAGGTTTTGTCTTTTTGTGGTTGACCACTGTTGACCATGAGTTGACTTTTGTTGACCTTTGATAGCATTCTTCCAGCTTTTGTATTCTCTTTCCTTTCCCGTGTCCGTGTTTGTCCGGCTTTGACCGTTTTTTAAAGATTTTTGCAATATCCGTAGCTACACAATCACAAAGACAAAACAAGCAATATACAAGCATTTTAAGCATACTTTTGTCTTTTTTGGGCCAATTTTGATATAAAACGGATATGTGTTTTCACACATATCAGCCATAGTAAATCCGGTTCAATGCTGGTTTGTTTGTTTAGTACAATGATTTACTTATCTCAAAGCGGCATATCATTCTTAAGACTTAGGTGAGACATCATCCTAAGACCTAGACACGATTAATCCTGTCACAATTAACGCATCCGCATAAAGCATCCTTTAGTTTAATTATAATCTATCTTAGAGAATTAAAGCAGTGGTAATCCCGTTAAAACCCTAGCCCAACGGGACTTTGCCCACTTATTGTTTGACGGTGTTTTATATACTGGTAGTCCACTATTCCAATCTTTATCAGTTAATTAAGAGCATGATTGCTGAAACATAAACGGGTCACCTACTGGTCCAACTTAGCTCATAATCAAAAGACAAAGACATAACGTTATTTGTGATCCTATTGGTCCAGTAATATGAAACACGATATGGAGAGCTATCCCGGTATCTAGATTACTTGGTCCGTATCACTAGATCCAGTTGAATGATGGGTCGCATATTCAAACACATAAACAAGTATGAGGTGATTAACATAATTAAACAATCAACGATAAATTAAGAAATCGATTTAAAAACAAACCAAACATTGAACTTTCATTAAGATGGCTAATACCTGAGGGTATTATCCCACTACCATTGTAATTATACAAGCGTAATCAAACAATGAAAATCGAACGATTAAAAGAGTAAAAATTACATGATGTCCTCTATGGATTCGTGATCAATGCTTGACCTTGGTGGCTGATCTTCTCTTCTAAGATTCGTCTTTAGTGAGTATGGTATAAAGAATATGATATTGCACACTGAAAACTTGTTTTTGAGTCTTCTATTTATAGTGTCTAAAAAAGACTCGATACGCCGTATCCAACAAGGTTGATACAGCGTATTAGGCTGGATTCCTTGGAGTGCGCGCTACGTTTGTAATAAATCTTTGATATCATTCCCAATTTACTTGATTTGCTGTATCTTCGAATAGTTATCTTCATGGATACGGTGTATGTAGACAGCATAGATACACCACATTGGGAATTGGTCAAATGTGTTTTCTTGTGAAGTCTTGGCACAGATACACCGTATCTCTTAAGTTGGATACAACATATTGGTGAAATTTCAGCAATCTTCAAATGTCTTCGTTTTAGTTCCAAATTATGCGCCTTTTAGCTTGTCCTTACAAAACACTCCTGAATTACTGCATTTATCAACTTTAAAGCAATTAAGTACCCAATAATGCAATAAATATATAAAAGTGGGCAAAATAGATGAGATAAATGATATAAGAAAGTGACGTTATTTGATTTCATCAAATATCCACCCACTTGAATCCTACTTGTCCTCAAGTAGACCTTAGAAAAAGTTTTAGTTTATGAAAATGTGTCCCAACCGAAGTTGAGGATTTTCCGTTTAAACATCGTTTTGTCCTAATCACATGTACATAACCGAGCTCCTCACGAAATATGGAAATGAAAACACTCAGATCACTCAACTAATCTAGGGTGCAACATTTAAGTAGTACACTCAATTGCTCGGTCGTGATTAGCTTCGTATCATAGGCTTGGCAAGAATACACATCTCCACCGCTAAAACTGAGGAAGAACAAGTCAAAAGCTAAATTGGGTTAAGAAGGCTTACGGTTGATCATTCAACATTGAAAGGTCGTTGGTGGCTTAACTACGCCCAACCAACGTTGGACCATTGAGAAGGCCAGTATGATAACGTCGACATACGGTTTCTATGCGGGCTTAAAGCCCCACAGGTTACGATACACTGTGCTCTAATAATAAAACCAAATGCTGTCAAACTCGCGATCCCACCTGGGATCGTTTTTGTCTTTGCTTTGATCGAGTCGTTGGATCGAATTGGGAGCGTACGATATTCCAATGAGTTATGTGAAGATAGACACTGTTTTCATCTTGAAATTGTGATTTGGGAAAGCAATACTTAAGTTTAGTATGATTAGAAAATAGAAAATGAACCGTCAATGTTCAGTTAGTATTTTTATTTTGTTAATTTGTTGGGCCTAAGAAAATAATGGCTAAAAACTAGCGAGAAACATAAGATAGATATTAGCTTAGTAAACTCGTATCGGCACTCGATCCTACGAGTTTTACGTTTCACGATTATACGTATCTCACCACATATGCGATCTACCACGGATATACACGATTTTTGCTGAGGTAAAACGTAAGATCGTACATCCTGAGTTGACTCGCGGAGTTTGACTTAACTTGAAAAAAACCATGTTAAGGCGACACCAAAATAGTATTTGGTTTAGAGCTACTATACCTTGCCCATCTAAAATGGAAAAAAAAAAGAGAAATAGTTTCTTGTGAAATCAATTCTCATCACACTAGCAAACCTCCATTTTTGCCACCTGTCAACTACAACTTAACCCTACACAACTTTCCATTACACTAGCACACACACCCAAAAACCCCAAACCAAAACCCACTTTTGAAAATGGCATCAAACAGGGTTTTCAACGCCACCAAAACCCTACTCGCAGCCGCTAAGTCCACCACCACCACCGCCACCGCTGCAGCAAAAAAGAAAAAGCCCACCGTCAAGAAACCAACTGAGAAAACAGTCAAAGCAGCTGTTGGCATTCTGAAACCAAGTCCCATTTCACCAGCACTTGCTCAGTTTCTTGGTGTTAACGAGTCTGCTAGAACTGATGCCGTTAAGAAGATTTGGGAACACATTAAGTTGAATCAGCTTCAGGTATGTTTTTAGTTTCATGGTGCCTTTTTTGTTTGTTTTTGTTTTTTGGTTGGTTTGTTGAGATTTGTATTATGTGATATTGTGCATAAAGGTTGTAATATAAGTTAAACCCTAAAATAAAGCTGTAAATATGTTGTTTTAAGTGGGTGTTTGTTTAAGCGAGGGTTATATTATATCATAATAAACTTATATAAGCCCATATGTTTCAAAATAAGCCAAGAAAATTGGGCTTATGAATCAAAGCCGAAATAAGATAAGCTCATAAGCCCAAATATAAGCTTGAACAACACACCTTAAGCTTAATTTTAACTCGGCTTATGTTTCGCAAGCCTATTTTTCTCGGATTACTTTGTTTACTTATGCTAATTTGACTTGGCTTATATTTCGTAAGCCCATTTTGCCCGGCTTATATTATTTACTTATGAGCTTATTATAACTTAAAGATGGAAAATAAGATAATAAGATGAAAAATAAGCTAGAAAAAATGGGCTTGTGAAATATAAGCAGAATCAAATAAGCGCAAAAGTAGCTTAAACAAACATGATTATGCAACGTGGGACTTGTTTGTTGGTGGAATAGAGTGAAAGGTTGTTGAGAATTAGTACTTGTTATGAGCTAGTTTTTATTTAATTCGGAAAGGGGTTTGTCTATACATGTAGGTTTTATGGATAGAGTAAGTAGATTGGGTGAAGGAAGTGGAGGGGTGTGAGGCTTAGAGGGTGTTTGGGACTCCGTTTTGGAAGATATTTTTTAATTATTACGTTTGAAAAAGAGAAAATGATCAGAAAATAGTGTTTGACCAAACTTTCGAAAAAAGGGATTTTCTTAAAATACAAAACACAACTTAAAGTTCTGCAAACGCATAATTTATTTGAGATGCTTTCCAAACTCTCCCCTTAATTCGGGTTTGTAACTTCGTGAATGCTAAGAGTAAGCTGTTTCCATGCTTACTGAGTTGGGCCTCCGGTTTTTCAATAGAGTGTGTGAGTTGTCTCGTTCTGAATTGAGGGTTGTGACCACTACTAACATGTTTCTTTTACATTATACTTCCATCAACAATGCTAACATGACTAGTTATGTTTGCATTACCGTCGTGGAAAGTTTGTGCTTAATTCAACTTGCAAGGTGGTTTGGGGTGGAGTGTCTTAGATGGATTGATTTACTGTGTGATATGCATACTCTGTTTAATGTTGAGGTCTTATTTTACCTAAATGCTAGTGGCTGAAACTTATGCTTGCTCTAAGACTGAGGTTGCTGTCCAAACTTAATCAGAAATATATACGGATACTGTTCTTGAGGTAATATTTCAAAAAGAAAACTATATAACGAATGCTGTATTATTGACGGCCTAATATGTATGTACGGCGAAGTGATGTATATGCACCTTCATTCTGGGATTTGTCTTCATGAGTTCTATTGATTACCGTAATATGATGTACATGCATTAATGTGCTTAGAGACCAGAATTAAGGTCCTTTTTTTAAACACAAATGCAATGAATACGGTTCTTCTTAATGGTAAAGAGACAGTTAACCTCCACTGAATTCAGAAAATTTAATGGTAAAGAGATTAGTTGACAACACTGAATTCAAGAATTAATTTCTAATTATAGCAACCTGATACATAAAACCCTCGTAATTGATTCCAGTGGATCTGACTTATTTATTATTATTTTAAAAAAGATAAAAATGTGCAACTTTCTTCTCCATGTCGTGGATGTGTCCAATCATTGGATTGTCTCTGATTTCTGATTTACCTGCATGTATTCAAGGATCAAATCACCTAAGTTAGCTAATCAACATTAGACATCAAATACATATCTGTATGTGATGGTTTTATAGTTTCCTGCATTCTCACCAATCATCTTGGAATTCTAAAGGGTCCATAACCTATGGGTTTAGCTTTTCTTTCGACCGCCACCACCAAAGTAGTAAGACCAAACCACCATGCTCAACAATAAAACTATACCACTGCCATCTTTATTCACTCCCCAAAAAATTGTGTTATACCCCCTTGATTGTTTTTCCATGTTAGTCGTGGCCGTGGACTCACAGTTTACGGTGGCTGTGGACAAGTCATTGATGAGAACAATCCATCGGTAAGCCATCTCCAAGGCAGAGATAATACGCGCAAGTGTCGTTGACGTATGTTTATTCATTCTCTCTATCGTCAACCTCTCTGCTTTGCAAATGAGACGGTGATGGTTGTCTGGCTCTTGTTCCTGCCACAGCTGACACTTCGGCCTCCGCAACTCCAGTATTCATAACCCTTATACATACAATGTAAAGCAGCTATCAACAGGAATAACACAACGGTTTTGAAGAGATGTGGGTAGGATGGGTTAATAATGTTATTCCTGAAGAGTCGAGTTATTTATATTGCTGTATGACGTTAAGTGGTGTGGTCTAAGAGTATATTTGTAAGTGGTACACACCCAAACCCCCCACGATAACACACCTAACTATACCCAACACCATTACCCATACTTGATGTATTCTACTATATGATATGTAATATATATATATATTGCTTCCATAGTATGGTGTATTAATATTCAATCACTGTACCATTTGATTCCAGCAACTTTCTTAAATGCCAATTCATTATTCTATAAAAGTAGTACTTCATTTGCTTAGAGACAAGAGGGCGTTTGGAAATGCAATTCCATGCACCCTTTTTAATTCGTTTGGAAAGTTGAGAATGATAGAGTAAAGCAGAGCTCGCTTTGAATTTATTTTTTTAAAGTGGTTGTTATATTCACCATTACCTAGATATTTCTGTCTTCAGAGCTCATATATATAACCCATTGGACTCGTGTACACATTTAAAGTGCTAGAGCTGGATTGTTTTTCTCAACCACATAGTGCCAATGAAAATTTTGCCTTCGTTATGATGATGGTGATTAAAGGAAACATTTCTTTACTTCTATACTTCATCTGTTCCTTCATATCTCAAGCCAAACATATGTTCGTTACTGGTTATTATTGATTTAAACTTAACGCAGGATCACAGTATAAGGTTCGTGCAATTAGTTTCACTATAACAATTTTGATTAATGAAATCGTAGATGAATTTGAGAACGTTTCTTTTCATTAATATATCCAAAACCTACTTTTAATTTCACATGAACTTTCTCTTAGGCTATTGATCGTATATTAAAAGAATGAAAATCTGCAACGGTTTTACCACGTCTAAACGTGGTCTTGGATACAATCGTGCGTTGGCTGTGACGGTTGTTGTGGACAATTTACGGATAAACAACCATCGGTAAGTCATTTTCAAGGCAGAGACAGACACGCCGTGGTAGAGAAACTGACTAACCATGCATACGGTCAGGGTCATAGCATGGTGACGTATGGTTAGTCATTCTCTCTACGTCTCTGCTTTGCGAATGAGACGGCGATGGTTGTCAGGCCCTTGTCCCTATCCACGTCAGCACCCACAGGACCTGCAACTGTTGTATTCATAACCTTACAGACACTTTAGCTTTCGACTAGGAAAAAACACAATTGTTTTAGAGGGAGTAGGTGAGATGGGTGGTTAGCATCTAATTTTTTCTCATACATCTCAGTAATACTAGAGTGAGTTAATGTTCTAGTGTTACGTTGAGCCAAAAGAGTTAATGACGTGAGACCTAAGCTATTTCTAAGTGGACCTATATGTGCTTTATTTTAATATATGTTATGATTTGTAGATCATATGGGCAGATGGTGATTAAAATTTAATACTGTATTATTTGATTCGGATACTTTTCTAAATGCCAAATTTCGTGATTCCGTTCATACAAAGTTACCTCCAAGTGTATTGACAAAGTTGAGAATAATGATAACACACGATTCAATGTCGTTAGCTGTAACTATAGCAACCTGGATACCTAAAAACAATGTAATGATCGGGATCCTAAACTGTAAGAAGCAGCTGGGGATACATAATTTAATTTATTTCATTCAATTATAGATTGAGATTCCAACAACCTTATAGAGTCAACATAATTGAGAGGTTGATGGGATATATTCAGCTTATGTCAATCAGGTTATGTGTGAATTTATCTTAATGTTTCTACCCGTTTGGCATCTGAAGACGGACTTCTAGAGGTTTCAGTTTGGGTTGATATTTGTGTAAGGAAAGCTCCTTTTATATCTAATTAAAATAGTGAGAAACCGTTACCCAAAAAAAGAAAAATACAGTCGAGATTTTGAACACTTCATTTTGACTGTTGTACCATTAGCAATTAGAAAAGTAATTAATGAGCGCATTACTACAATACTGAACCGTACATTGTGCAGATCTGAGCAGTCTCAAAAAATTTTAACTCAGTATATAGTGTTTCTGACATTGTGATGTTTTTGTGCAAGATCCATTCAATAAGGAGAGGTATATGTGATGAGAAGTTAAGCCCATCTTGGTGAAGGAAAAGGACAAAGTTGGTTTTCTCGAAATTGCCTAGTTGCTAGGCTCCTCAATTTTGTGAAGACTGCTTAGACTGCTGATTTGTGATGACCAGTAACATTTGTTGTTGATATTCTCCTTTAGATCTAGTAGTGAACTCTTCAAACTGGATGGTGATCATTCATGGGTTGTAAGAAACGGGAAAACATATTCCATTAGTCTAGTTTGTATGCAAATAAGTGAATGCCTTTTCCTCGCCACTCGACAGTATTGTAGTGTATGGTTGCAGTGATGGTGGTTCATTTTCAGATGATGGAATGTTATATTTTGTTTTAATTTAGTAAGTTTAGCTGGGTTAAATGTGTGCCATTTCCATGTATGATTACTGTGAATCAGTGCCTGCCTGCCTCAACCCATTATGACAAAGATTAATGTGGTTTAACCTGTTATGACTAGCCTGGGTTTGGTCTAGCCTGTAATAATGCCTCTTTGCAGTGCATCCCAGTTTTCTTCTAAATGAAACCCATTTCTGACACCCCATATTCCAATTTACACCCCTGTGGGTTGAGCCAAAAGTTTAATATAGACCCAATATTTGTCATAGACCCAATAAACCAATCATAGCCACTCATTTTTTCATCAAAAATAAAAAAACTCACTTTCCACCTCTTTTTTAAAAAATTAATTCTCTTCACACACTGTTAATCGTTACGCAAAACAAAACATATCATCGCGACGAGAATTAAATTATCTTTCTATAGAGGGGCGACACTATGTACTTTCGACGAACTTTTTATTATTATTTTATGAAGTCATATACGATTTTATGAAATCATATATGATTTTATGAAATCATATATGATTTTATGAAATCATATACGATTTTAATGAAAGCCTTATACGATTTTATGAAATCATATTGAATCGTTATTACGAATCTATATGATTCGTCACACGAATCATATATGATTTTCGCAATTCGTGACTGAAACAAAATTGAAAAAAAGTTCGTTAGAATCACAAATCATATATGATTTCATGAAATCATATATGATTTCATGAAATCATATATGATTCGTTATACGAATCATATATGATTCGTTATACGAATCATATATGATTTTCGCAATTCGTGACTGAAAAAAAAAATCGAAAAAAAGCTTCATCGGGAAGTATATCGTGTCATCCCGTCTACTGAAAGATACAAAAAATACTCGTCGTGATGAGTATTTTGTGTCGGGTGACGAATTACCGTTGTAAGTTATTTATTTTTAAAAAAGAGGTGGAAAGTGAGTTTTTTTATTTTTGATGAAAAATGAGAGTGGGCTTAGAATTGGTTATGGGATCTATGACAAAATAATGGGTCTATGTTGATTTTAACTTGGGTGTGTGTGCTAGTGTAATGGAAAGTTGTGTAGGGTTAAGTTGTAGTTGACAGGTGGCAAAAATGGAGGTTTGCTAGTGTGATGAGAATTGATTTCACAAGAAACTATTTCTCTTTTTTTTTTCCATTTTAGATGGGCAAGGTATAGTAGCTCTAAACCAATTACTACCTCCGTCCCAAAATTATTGTCCAGTTTTGACTTTCTAAGTCTTTCTTTGTCAGCTTTGACCTTAAATATTTTTGTTTGTGCTATTTAATATTTGATGCATAATATATGAATGGATTGAGTTTTAAATGTATTTTTAATTGGTATAATTCTCATCAAGTATTATATGACATAAACAAAAATATTTAAGGTCAAAGTTGACAAAAAAAGATTCACATAGTCAAAACTGGACATAACTTTTGGGGAGGACGGTATTTTGGTGTCACCTTAACATTGGTTTTTATCAAGGTTGTCAAACTCGCGAGTAAACTCGTAGGATCGTACGATCCTACGTGTTTACCAGCAAAAAACGTGTAGTATCGTGGTAGGATCGCATATGAGGTGGGATCGTAGAATCGAACGTAAACTCGTAGGATCGAGTGCCGATACGAGTTTACTAAGCTAATATCTATCTTATGTTTCTCGCTAGTTTTTAGCCCATTATTTTCTTAGGCCCAACAAATTAACAAAATAAAAATACTAACTGAACATTGACGGTTCATTTTCTATTTTCTAATCATACTAAACTTAAGTATCTACTTTCCCAAATCACAATTTCAAGATGAAAACTAGTGGTCTTCTTCTCATAATCTAATTGGTAGGATCGTACGATCCCGATTCGATCATACGATCTCGATCCTGCAAAGACAAAAACGATCCCAGGTGGGATCGCGAGTTTGACAGCTTTGGTTTTTATTATTAGAGCACATGGTATCGTAACCTGGTTGGGGGCGTTATGCCCGCATAGAAACGCGTTGCTCGACGTTATCATACTGGCCTTCTCAATTGGCCAACGGTGTTGGGCGGTGAGTTAAGCCACCAACGTCCGTTTCAACCCATTAACCCCCCCCCCAACGGCTATAAACGAATACTTTTCAAATTCTTTTTTTAAATACCCTCCTTATATATATTATACCACCATTCAACCATTTTTCACAAAAAAACTCAAATCCTCTCTAAAAAAACTCATTCTTTCACAATGGATCCGAATCAAAGTGATGAAGAACATAACAACCTTTCTGAGGTTGATGGAGAAACCGACGTTTACTTTATGATGCAAGCGTACGAGTATAATGAATGGTTACAACAACAAGAAGCTCAACCTCGATTGACCCGTAACGCGATCCACCGTGATCGTGCGGTTGCCAAAGAACGTTTGATGACCGACAATTTTGATGAATGATGACCTCAAATAACGTCACTTTGTTATACCATTTATCCCATCTATTTTGTCCACTTTTATATAATTATTGCATTATTTGGTACTTAATTGCTTTAAAGATGATAGATGCAGTAATTCAGGAGTGTTTTGTGAAGATAAGCTAAAAGGCGCATAATTTGGAGCTAAAAAGATGACATTTGAAGATTGCTGAATTTTCACCAATACGCCGTATCCACCTAAAGAGATACGGCGTATCAGCGCCAAGACTTCACAAGAAAACGCGTTTGACCAATTTCCTCATTCGGCGTATTCACTTCTTCTATATGCGCCGTATCCATGAAGATAACTATTCAAAGATACAGTAAATCAAGTAAATTGGGAATGATATCAATCCAAGGAATCCAGCCTAATACACCGTATCGACCTTGCTGGATACGGCGTATCGACTTCTTGAGTCTTTCTTCAGTCACTATAAATAGATAGAATCTAAAAAACGACGTTGTCATTCTAGTGTGCAATATATCCTATTCTTTTACCATAACTCATTAAGACGGATTTTAGAAGAGAAGATTAGCCACCAAGGTCAACCATTGATCACGAATCCATAGAAGACATCGTGTAATTTTTACTCTCTTAATCGTTCGATTTTCAATTGTTTGATTACGCTTGTATAATTACAATGGTTGTGGGCTAATACCCTTAGGCATTAGCCATCTTAATGAAAGTTCAATGTTTGGTTTGTTTTAAAATCGATTTCTTAATTTATCATTGATTGTTTAATTATGTTTATCACCTCATACTTGTTTATTTGTTTGAATATGCGACCTATCATTCAACTGGATCTAGTGATACGGACCAAGTAATCTAGATATTGGGATAGCTCTCCATATTGTGTTTCATATTATTATACCAATACGATCACAAATAACGTTTTGTCTTTGTCTTTGAATTATGAGCTTAGTTGGACTGATAGGTGACCCGTTTATGTTTCAGCAATCATACTTTTAATTAACTAACAAAGATTTGAATAGTGGAATACCAGTATATAAAACACCGTCAAACAATAAGTAGGGTTAAGTCTCGTTGGGATGGGTTTTAACAGGATCACCATGCTTTAATTCTCTAAGAGTAGATTATAAATACACTAAAATGACTACTTTATGCGGGATGCGTTAATTTGTGACTGGGTTAATATATCTAGGTTTAGGTGATGTCCCAACTAAGTTTAAGATGATTATGCCGCTTCGAGATAATAATCATTGCACTAAACAAACAACCAGCATTGAACCGGATTGAATATGGCTATAACTGTTTTCTATCATTTGGCTGTGTACGTTTTCTATCTTCTAATCTTCTTCTTTTATGTTTATTGTGTATTGAATTGGTATTTGTTTCCACCAAACATGTGCCAGTCTCTCAGGCTGAAAACCCCCATATCATTAGACAACGTACATAGCATAGGTTTAACCAGTAAATAGACTAATTAAAATACTGATAGAATATAGGATTAATGTTCCACTCTTAGTGTTCGGCGGAACTCCATCTTGACCGGGTACACTGCTCGTTAAAGTGTTGTTTTAGGTTTGTCGGCTAAATATAAATTTAAAACTTGATAATCAAATAATTGACCCTACACGACAGCACATCAGGTTTTTGGCGCCGTTGCCGGGGAGTGAATTAATTAAACCTTATTCTTATCAGTATTTCTAACCATTAATTAATTTAATTTAGTTTAGTGTAATCTAATTATTTAAATTCTGTTTGTATTTATTCGCATTGTGTGTTTTAAATTGTTTGTTTAAATTCCCGTATTTAATTGTTTTTAAATAGTATTATGTTCTGACTGATCACCTGATACGCCGTATCCACCAGTTGGATACGACGTATCAAACCTTCTGATCAGGACAGCGTATTGAGTTTTACTGTCTAAACGGCGTATCTGTTTTCCAAACAATACGGCGTATTCAGTTAACTCTATACGGCGTACTGATATTCAACAGACCTATACGGCGTATTCAAACTAATTGAATACGGCGTATTTGTCATCTGATACAGTAACAATAGTAAAACTCCATCTGTTCTGATTCCACATTTGATTTCTCTCATCAGGACATATCCTACTAATTTATTATCATTTGTTTCAGGTAGTGCATGACAAGAAGTTCTACCAAGGAACTACTCTCACCTTTTGAAAACTCAAAACAAAAATTTCGCTCAAAGAAGAGGCTTTTCGATACACCAAGTCTTGTAGAATTGAATTCACTGGAGTTCGATCACAATTTTGACATCGAGGAACAATCAAAGGAAGAAGTAAGAGAAACAATGACTGAAACAATGGGGCACAATGACATCCCCTTTGAATTGAAGGGGCAATTTCTCAAGGAACTCAGTGGCTTGAAACACGAAGATGCAAATGAGCAATCGAAAAGTTTAGAGATTGTTGATTTATTTCACATCCCAAAAGTAACTCAAGATCAAATCATGCTTCGAGCCTTTCTTGTATCCCTCACTGGAGCTACAAGTAGATGGCTAAGGAACCAGCCATCAGGATCAATTACAACCTGGGAGGTTCTCAAAACTAAATTTCTGAACAAATACTATCCACCTGCCCGTACCGCAAAGAAAATGGAGGAAATCAACAACTTCCAGCAGGAACCCGATGAAAGCCTTTTTCGTGCATGGATCGATTTAAAGAGTTTGCTGATGAAGTGTCCTCAACCATTATTTGACCGATATACAGAAAGTCATCTTGTTTTACAATGGGCTTGATGTTCCAACTCGACAAATCTTGGACTCAAAGGGTGCCATACCTTCCAAAACTGCTGCTGATGCTAAAATAGCCATCCAAGAAATGGCTGAGTACTCTCAGAAATGGCACAATGGAACATCATCAAGGACCAGAAGTACTGAAACTTCTGACGGGCTTGCTGCTATCCAAGCCCAACTCAACAATCTCGGGCGAGAAATAAAGAAAGTAAATGAGAAAGTGTACGCTGCTCAGGTCGGATGCGAATTATGCAAGGGACCACATTATACAAAGGATTGTCCACAAAAGGAAGAAGGAAAAACTTTAGAAGAAGCTTATTATACACAGTTTGGTGCACCCTATCAACCTGGAGGACAATATAGAGCAGCAGGGCCAGGATTCTACCAACGAAACAATGGAAACTCTTCGTATCCTGATCGAAGACCAAGCCTGGAAGAATCACTGACCAAATTTATGGCAGAATCAGCTAAAAGGCATGAAGAAAACTCGAACATAATCAAGGAGATCCGAGCTTCCACTGATGCAGCAATAAGAAACCAAGGAGCTTCGATTAAGACCTTGGAAATACAAATCGGACAGATGAGCAAGGTCTTGCAAGAAAGAGGGTTTGGAAGCCTACCCAGCTCTACGGAGACAAATCCTCGAGACCAACGTCAAACGTTCTCAATCTGCTAAGCTGATTTTCTGGGATACGTCATATCAGATTTTGTGGTCCACTACGCCGTATCGGCAAACATGCAAAGGAAACATTATGTCTGAAATGTCCCTTTTCCCAGACGACTGCTAACTTCAGCTGTGATGATTGGGAAGAGGCAAAAGATGTGAAGATTCTTAATGCTTATGATCACAACCTTGCCTTCAAAAAGATAAAAGACCCCAGGGAGTTCTTTACTTGTTTTATTCATAATATCTGTTTTGATAAAGCTCTTGTTGACCTAGGAGCAAGCGTGAGTGTTATGCCATTTTCCACCTACACCAACCTTGGTTTAGGAATTTTATCTCATACTAGGTTGACTATTGAACTAGCTGACCGAACCATAAAACAACCAAGGGGTATTGCCGAAAATGTGCTAGTAATGTAGATAATTTATTTTCCCTATAGGACTTATTATCTTGGACATAACCGAGGAGGATGGACGATGTTCCCTTTATCTCGGTACGACCATTCTGTCAACTGCCATGTGCCAAGATTGATTGTCTTTAAAAGGAAGATTACTTTAAGGGTCGGGGAAGAAAAACTTGTTTTCAAAAGTATTAAGCCAGCCGCTAGCATAACAAAAAAGGGTCTTTGCGATAAAAAGTCTTGATTAAAAAAAGGAGCTTATAGGAGAGGGTGATGAACCATTCGACCCAACTTATGGTAATTACATAGAATTAAATGATTTAGACACACCTCTACAACCTAAAATGATCAAAGATGTTTTTTGAGCCAACTTTTGTTAAAACCAACTCTTACGTGTTCTTATAAATTAATTCCTGCCAATGATTTAAAACCGAAACCGGTAAATGACTATGTTGAAATCAATATTGAATCATGTTCGGAAAACATTGATGTCAAACCAGTAGATAATGTTTTTTGCATAAGCAAGACACTACTCCTGTTGAGTTTGATGAAAACTTTGAGACAAATCACGACGTACATCGTAAATTTTTCAAAATAAAAGATTGTTTCCCAATGATCAAAGTCGTGATTAAAAAATGTTTTCACAATGGGATGCCATTAATTTTTATTATTAAAATTTTATATGTGCCATTTGGCATCCTGTTCGACCCAA
This sequence comes from Tanacetum coccineum, assembly GCA_026074375.1. Lineage (NCBI taxonomy): Eukaryota > Viridiplantae > Streptophyta > Magnoliopsida > Asterales > Asteraceae > Tanacetum > Tanacetum coccineum. Next base: position 4,615 of record BQNB010030594.1, on the reverse strand, counting down.
AATTATTTTATAAGGATGGGATTAAATTAGGGCAGGTCGAACTTAAAAACCAGCTAAAACAAAAGTGCTTCCCGGGAGACAACCTGATCATTTTAATTGTTTTTCGCATTTTAATTGTTTGTTGCACGAGTCTGTCTTCCCAGACACTCTATACGGCGTATCAAACCCCCTGGATACGACGTATAGAGTTGTCTAGAAGTTATCAGTTTTAAAAACTTAATATTTAATTTCCAGTAATTTAATTGTATCTACAGGAACAATACGGCGTATCCTATGGTTTGGGATACGGCGTATTGATCCCTGTACAGTTGTGTGGTTACTTGTTTCCTTGTACCATTGTAGCGAGATAGAATTTGCACTTGTATTCTAAACTTTTATACAGGACCTTGCTGAAACTATGATATGGTATATGCTGAAAAGACATGTGTTGAACTTATCCGGGCATGCTGAAGCCCTAGTCAACACACTTTTTGCTCAAGGACTCATCTTGGAGTTTTTCGTTCTAATTCTCTTTTCCTTTATTATTTTATTGTTTTATCTATACAACGAGGACGTTGTATAATTTAAGTGGGGGAATGGAGAATTAGAACGTATTTGTCTTCTTTTTTACAAAATAACATGTAAAGTGCTTAAAAACGGCCAAATTTAAAAAAAATCAGCAAGACTTTTGTAAAATCACTAGTTACATTACCTAGCGTACTATAACCCTTGATACATATTGTGAGAATTAAGCCTATTCCATTTCCAACTGTCTACTAAAAATTCTACAAAATTATGAGTGTGTCAGTGATGTAGTAAACTTTAAAACTTGGCTTGGTATATCACTCGAGACCGCCATGATTAGTACTATAGATTTAGATGGAAGAACATGTTCCACTGATAAATTTCTAGGATTTAACAACATAGCCTACATGTCGTAAAATAACTATCCACACTAGTTAGTTAACTCCGTGTAACCTTTGATTACTCTCATTTTTAGAGTAAAATCACCTAGAACAGTTTGTTGAGCCATTCCTTTCTTTTTCTACACCATATTATATGTTTCGTTACACCTTTGTACCTTAGCCTACCGTGTAGATTCAACCTATTTTACCAATGTTGCTAGTTGCTTTCGTGTAAAGTCTTGTATTTCGTATGTCAAAGTGAAAATTTTCTATCTCTGTAAAGGTCAGGAAATTGCACAATGCAATGGGAAAGAAATGTAGCTCGTTAGTTTCGCTACTTTCGCGATTATGAATCATGTCTAAAGAGGAAGCGTTACAAGGAAAAGATTATCCGGATGAATTATGATAGTGAAGACGGTGAAACCAAACCAAGGTTTATGATGTATTGTTAAAAAAAGATGGAAGAAAAATAGTCGGTTCAAAAGAAGTTTATACCGAAGGAATTACTTAGAGGGATCGATTATTGGTTGATACATTACAAAAATCAACGATGTAAAGTCATGTAAAAAGTGGCCAATATCACCACTTATGTAAAAGTATCTAAAGAGCAGGATGTAAGGGAAGTTGACCATTATGGGAATGCCAACTTAGGTTGTCTTTGTCATTTCTATGATCAAGGCATCTGTCTATATGTTCAAGTCTTTGTCATGCAATGGTCGGGGGAAAGTTACTAGCAATCATACCTTATTTGTTGGCTTAATCTATTTGTTTTGTGAATTTTACTTAACACCAATTTTACTTCCCTTTCCTAGAAACTAACCTTAGTGTCTACTCGAACGAGGACTTGTTCGAGCATGCATATCTATTTTTTCGTTACGGCCATGTATACATGTCTCAGCTGCCTTGTTGGATGACGACTTTTGGTGAAAGTTAGAAGCTCCGTACCCTATATTATTCTTCATCTTAACCGCTGGTTAAACACGAACAGGGATGTATTCGGATTGTATATGTCTATTCTGTCATTATGGCCGTGTATGTACGATACAACTGCCTTGTTGGTGTGGTACTTATGGTGAAAGACTATTGAATAATCATACTGCAAGCCTTCTTAACCCAATTTAGCTTTTGACTTGTTCTTCCTTAGCTTTAGCAGTAGAGATGTGTATCCTTGCCAAGCCTATGATACGAAGCTAATCATGACCTAGCAATTAAGCGTACTACTTAAATGTTACACCCTAGATTAGTTGAGTGATCTGAGTGTTCTTATTTCCATATTTTGTGAGGAGCTTGGTTATGTATAGGTGATTAGGATAAAAGAATGCTTAAACGGAAAATCCTCAACTCCGGTTGGGACACATTTTCATAAACTAAATTTTTTCTAAAGTCTACTTGAGGACAAGTAGGATTCAAGTGGGGGATAACTGATGACATCAAATAATGTCACTTTATTATATCATTTATCCCATCTATTTTGCCTACTTTTATATAATTATTGCACTATTTGGTACTTAATTGCTTTAAAGTTGAAAATGCAGTAATTCAGGAGTGTTTTGTGAAGACAAGCTAAAAGGCGCATAATTTAGAGCTGAAACAAAGATATTTGAAGATTGCTGAAATTTCACCAATACACCGTCTCCAACTAAATAGATACGGCATATCTACGCCAAGACTTCACAAGAAAACGCGTTTGACCTATTCCCAATACGGCGTATTTACTCTGTCTACATACGCCGTATCCATGAAGATAACTATTCGAAGATACAGTAAATCAAGTAAATTAGGAATGATATCAAAGATTTATTACGAACGTAACGTGCACTCTAAGGAATCCAGCCTAATACGCCATAGAAGACTCAAAAATGAGTTTTCAATGTGCAATATCACATTCTTTATACCATACTCACTAAAAGATGAATTTTAGAAGAGAAGATCAACCACCAAGGTCAAGCATTAATCACGAATCCATAGAAGACATCGTGTAATTGTTACTCTCTTAATTGTTTTATTTTAATTGTTTGATTACGCTTGTATAATTACAATTGTTGTAGGCTAATACCCTCGGGTATTAGCCATCTTAATGAAAGTTTAATGTTTGGTTTGTTTTAAAATCGATTTCTTAATTTATCGTTGATTGTTTAATTATGTTTATCACCTCATACTTGTTTATGTGTTTGAATATGCGACCTATCATTCAACTGGGTCTAGTGATATAGACCAAGTAATCTAGATACTGGGATAACTCTCCATATCGTGTTTCATATTACTGGACCAATAGGATCACAAATAACATTCTGTCTTTATCTTTAAATTATGATCTTAGTTAGACTGGTAGGTGATCCGTTTATGTTTCAGCAATCATGCTCTTAATTTATTGATAAATATTAGAATAGTGGACTACCAGTATATAAAACACCGTTAAACAATAAGTGGGAAATGTTCCATTGGGCTAGGGTTTTAACAGGATCACCACTGCTTTAATTCTCTCAGCTAGATTATAAATAAACTAAAGGATGCTTTATGCGGATGCGTTAATTGTGATAGGATTAATCGTGTCTAGGTCTTAGGATGATGTCTCGCCTAAGTCTTAAGAATAATATGCCTCTTCGAGATAAGTAAATCATTGCACTAAAACAAACAAACCAGCATTAAACCGGATTTAATATGGCTAATAAAGTTTTCTATCATTTGTCTTGTACCGCTTTTCTATCTTCTAATTTTCTTCTTTTGTGTTTATTGTCTATTGAATTGGTATTTGGTTCCACCAAACCTGTGCCAGTCTCTCAGGCTGAAAACCCCCATATCATTAGACAACGTACATAGCATATGTTTAACCAGTAAATAGACTAATTAAAATACTGATAGAATATAGGATTAGTGTTCCACTCTTAGTTTTTGACGCCCTACTTACTGCGAACTCTATCTTGACCGGGTACACTGCTCGTTAAAGTGTTGTTTTAGGTTTGTCGGCTAAATATAAATTTTAAACTTGATAATCAAATAATTGACCCTACACGACAACACATCAAGAACAAAATGAACAACTGCTAAAAGACTTAACGACATCTAAGTTAAATGCTATTGCTTATAAAACAGGTTTAGAGTCTGTAGAAGCAAGACTTCTAGTTTATAAGAAAAATGAGTTTATTTATGAGGAAGATATCAAAGTCTTAAAATGTCAGATTCGGTTAAGAAAGTAGCCATTACAGACCTTTGAAGGAAGTTGGAACTGGCTCAAAAGCAAAAAGATGAAATTCAGCTAACAGTAGACCAATTTGAGAATTCATCTAAAAACTTAAGCAAACTAATAGACTGTCATATAGCTGATAAGTGCAAAACAAGTTTAGAGTATAATGCTGTTCCACCTCCCTATACAGGAAACTTTATGCCTCCAAAACCTAATTTGTCATTCTCTGGTTTAGAAGAGTTAACAAGTGAGCCTATAGTTATTAAGCCTGTAGTTCAGAACAGTGAAGCTAAGGCTAGTGAAGCAAAGCCTAAAGCAGTTAAGAAGAATAATGGTGCTCCAATTATTGAGGATTAGGTGTCTGATAATAAGAAAAATGACGTGCCTCAGGCTAATATTGAAAATAAAACATTTAAGCCTAGTTTTGCTAAGATAGAGTTTGTCAAACCTAAACAGCAAGAAAAGACTTGTAGAATACTAGTAATCTTAAGATCAACCAAGAACAATAGTGAAATGTGGGTTGGGATGTTAGAGAAAAACTTGGATG
>BQNB010030593.1:5332-54743 GCA_026074375.1 Tanacetum coccineum | reverse complement strand
ATCAAAAACGAAAGTTTGATGATAGAAGAAACAAAAACAATACCAACTACCCCAATAATCATGACAACAACAACTACCCCAATAATCATAACAACAATAACTACCCCAATGATCGCAACAACAACAACTACCAAAATAACCGTAACAACAAAAATAACAACCGTAACAATGATTTCCACCATCAGTAAAATGGAAGGCATGAAACCTTCAGGACTTATGGAAACCGTAGATATAATGGACCTTATCCCTTGTGTAGAAAGTGTACACTGAATCACACAGGACCTTTCACTTTCTTTATTCCATAATGTAACACAGTTTACATTTCTAAAGTAAACGAGCTCACGCAACTACCTATGCCAATTCTATCTACGTTTATATTAAGTAAACGCCTTAATATGTCAAGTTAATATTCTAATATCCTCTATATCATGTACGTTATCTATTTAACGTAATTTTCATCACCTTATAACTAAATGAACTTTATCCGTTAACGTTTATACCAAAACCCTAACTATATGTAATGTATACATACAAAACGAATATACAAGCTTATGATGCATATGTACAAGTATTTCTAAGCATAAATTCAAATATGTTTTACCTCCTAAATCTTGGTACAACACCTTAAAGCTTAAAGTAAAAGCCGATTGTGCATGATATTCAAATGAGCTCATTTCCCTCCAAATTCTACAAGGCATTTAGTACCACCTTTCTAGCCTAGAGTACTAGTCTTCTAAGCATAACATTTAAACATATTTTTTTCCTCCAAACACCATTCCACATCGTCCTAAACCAAAACCCTAACCCGAAAACCCAAGCAAACCCGATACCACTTAAACTAGTTCATAATTATAGATTCAAAATCTGATCCGTGATAAAACATAGGATCGGGGCAAAATCAGTAGGCTTTGGGTATTAAGCAAAAATACTAGGTTATATACCTATGTCTTGTGATCATTTTTCTGGTTGACTTGACCCGATTCAATGTCGGATGAATTAGTTATAGCCGAAATGGCAAAGGTGCGCAGATTCTGCACACCTGTAGTAAACGGCTATTATCTCTAGATTTTTGTATGTTAACCCCTAAATATATAAAACTAAAAGTTGTAGAGGACTCAAATATCTAACCATGCTCACTGGTTTGAGCTTCATCGGAGTTACGGTTTGTAAATGGTATCCATTTTACCGAGACTAATATTGGCTGTCCAAAAACAGCCATGCCCTTTCATTGAAAATTCAATCCTTGAGCCCCAAGCAAGACCCTTGGCCACCACTCAAGACCCTTGGGCACCACTCCAACATCTTGGCCACCACTCCAAGTAGCTTGGCCACTACTCCACTCTAAAAACTTGGCCATTACTTCTCTTCTACACTATAAATACACGCATACATACATTCATTCATCATTCACCATTCAAACTCAAAACAACTTCAAAATGATGATCTAACCAAGCCATAGAAGAGAAGAAAATAAGAACTTAAAAGCGAAGAAATAAGAGAAAAGAGGTCCTTGATTCATCTCCAAAGAGAAAATAAGAACTCAAACACACTATATTTGACTTAATGGGTAACCTTGGGAAGTTACCTTTCCACAGGGACATTTGTTCCTCAACCAATGTCACTATGGTGATTTCCATGTTAACGTATTAATGTCATGAGCTTAGGGAAATAATACTATTTTCTATGATAATTGTACTCATTGCAATTACTACTATCTATGGGTGTATAACAACCTAACCCACTGTCTATGATGACTTGTATTCAACTATTTATCATAAACCTATGAATTTCACTCAACCATTGTGTTGACCTTTTTAGCATGTTTATCTCAGGTAATTGAGCAACTTATGGCACGAAGTGGCACGGACTTGAAGATGGCTAAATTGTTATCATTCAAACTTTATGTTTCTAGATTTTGGGACCTCTTTTTGTAAAAACTCTGATGAATAAATAAATGATAACAAAATTTTCCAAAACGTCTCTTTATGAGTCGTTTTCTATGATTATGTCTGTTAATCCATGAAGTAATACCCCAGATTGGCTTCCGCTGCTATAGGTCAAAAATGGGGGTGTTACATGTAAGTCAAAACTTCGAAAATATGAGTCATATTCCTGCTAAGTTTGAGTCAATCGGCTTTGATTGTTTGTTAGACATTAACGAACAAATTGTGCCTCGTTTTATTCTTGAGTTTTATTGTCAACTCACTTTTACCAATAATCCTAAGGGTCAATTTGTTGTCAACTTTGTCATTCAAAATAAGTCATTCTCCCTCACTCTTGAGGAATTTGGTCAAATTCTAAAAATTCCATTCAAAGGTCGAGCCTCTACCACCGAAATGTGGTCTCTTGACCATTTGTCAGTAAGTGTTCCAAGTAAAGTTCTTTATAAAACTAAACCTCCATCTCCAAGAGTCATTAAGTCTCTTATCCAAATTCTACAACAAGGTCAAGAAACGCGTACCAAAAACAAGAAAACCATTGTCGTAGGTGAAAACGAAATTTCAACCCGAGAGATTCAAACTCATATGAAACCTTGGGTTGAGAATATTCGTGAAAACGCCATCTGTCTAGGAGGACATAGGGATCATGTCTCCGCTTGTCTTTTTCACATGCTTTATTGCATTGAGACATCCACTCCTTATAACCTAGCATTTTTCATTCTCAAAAGAATGGAAAAGACTCGATTCAAACCAAAGGAACTCTTACCTTATGGAATGCTCTTGACTAGGTTATTCAAACATGTAGTTTATGTCTCTCCTAGCTTTTGATCATTATTTCTCAAATGATCGAGCCATGCATCCGCTCGCTCCTCATTATGAGCGAAAGACATGAGCGGATCGAGGCAAGAAAAGACCTCGTGAGTCAAATGCTAGCTCCTCCTCCTCCACTCTAAATCATCCATCATCATCTCATCCATTGGATGATTCCATTGATGAAAATGATGAAGAATCTTTTCATTCCAATCCTTCCTCTCTGTCTCAAAACATCTCTTCCTCGTTAAATGATGTCTCTAGAGTCCATCAAAACCCTCTTCATGAAAGTCATTACTTGAATACCCATCTCTTTGAAACTATTAATCTTCAAACCCAACAAAGAGATGCTCACCGGGAAGGGTTAAGGTCAATTGGACAAGCTCTCAAGAACATGATGGGTGGAAAATGGAAGTGAAGATGTCGGCATAACTTCTAAGTGACTATTACTATTATTATTACTTCTCTTATAATACATTATGTCTTTTAATTAGAACTAGAACAATGAATGATGATTTCCGAGTGTTAGGATGCTTTTTAGAATGGTTTTATCATCCTATTTATGCTTTGCTAGTTGACAATTTGTGTTCTTATGTGAATTTTCTTAAGACTTATTAAAATTGTATGCTTAAGATAAATGATTTGATGATTGTGTCTGTAGATTTACTTGTTTTGACTGGTATAGTTGTGATCTTCTGAGGGAGAAAAACTGGTAAAATCGCTCCCTCCAGAAACCGGCCCCATAATTCAATCAGGCGGCCCCCTTAATCAAATCAGGGACCGCCACCCGATATGGGATCGCCCACAGGAGGGAAGAAAAATTTCGTAAGTCTCTCTTTTTCTGTATCTTTGACCACCCTAGTCTTAGACTCTTGTTGGAATTTCCCTCTTTGAACACACAATTTCTTTAATCTTCATCTCCAACACCATGCTTTGCCATTTCCTTTCGTCTTTCTCATTATTTAAATCCTCAATTACTTTCATCTTTCTCATCATCACCATCTTCCTCATACTTTCTTCTTCCACACAAATGTCTTGCTCAAATCATCACCCTAACCTATCTAGAAAACCAAGAATGTCGGTTCGTCAAGTATGGAAGCGAAAGACACCTTTACCAAAATCATCACCTACTTGTCATAATGACTCACCACCACCACCTTCAAGAAACACTCCTCACTCTATCTCACCACCTATGAACTACCCACAAAGAGATCGAATCATTAATCAACTCCACACCATCTCCACACTCATTGATTCTCAAACTCCTACACCAACCTCCCTACCATACCTATTGGTTCAACCTCCTACTAATGCTCAAGTAGGGTGTCATGCTAGCTTTTGTCATTGTTGTAGGTACACCACCAACCACTTCCACTCATTAAGGAATGAAATTAATTTCATTCAATTCCTTGTCACCCGTCTCATACCCCAATCACAAGTCCATCACCACAATGATTCACCATCTTCATCATTCTCACTCTTCAATTAATCACTCCCACATGATTAATTTGCTTAAATAAATGTTCACTACCTTTTGAGTATCACATCTTATGAAGTCAAGAATCATCTACTAGTTTACTCTTATTAGATGCTTTAAATATGTTGTGTTTTGTTATGATTACTCCTTATGTTGTATCCATCATTTATTGTCCCTTAGGGCTATATATGATTCTCTTTATGAATTTAAATGCACTTTATTTATGAGTTTCTAAATGTGTGGATTATACTCTTAAGATATTTGTCATGCTATGTTGGCTTGCACTTGTACTTCTAACCTTGTTTTGTAGCAAACAAATCATCGTAAGATCGATCCCTTGGTGCCTCGAACAAGGGGGAGCTTACATCAAAGGGGAGTCTTTAATCGTCGATTTCTTTCTCTCTACTACGACTCAACGATCGACCTTTTTGGATTCGACAAAAAGGGGGAGAAATAGAATTAAACTCATTAATAATTTATAAACTTCTACATTTATACTAAATGAGTTTATGTTTTGTCATCATCAAAAAAGGGGAGATTGTTAATACAAATAATGTCTAAAAACGTTATTTATATTTTTCAACCTCTTAATGTTTTGATAACAACAAAATGTAAAAACGTTTACGATAAAAATAAACGTTTATAAATTTCTAATCATAAAATTCTATTTCTAAGAAATATTCATTAAGGTAAGAATAACTTAAATCATTAAACTTGATTTAGTGATCAAGAAAATATTTTTTCTTAAACCTTACTTTTACAAAAGTGTTTTTATAAAAATATAAAAACAAAATATTTATTCATAAAAGAAATGTTTTATTAAAACATTAAATTTGAAATCAGATTTTCCCTCCAAAATGGTAGGTTCCAAAACAGATAACACCTCCCTCACAAAAAGACAAAAAGAGGAGCTTACTCTATGGCGGCCCCCTTATATATTAGGGACCACCGCCAGCATAACGGCTCTTTTTGTCTTCTATAAATACTGGGCAACCCCATTTGAAAAACAGAACCTCTTGCCATGAATTTTCTCAGATCTACTTTTCTCTCTTCTTTTTTTCTTTCTACAAAACACTATCTTGATCACTACTTACCTTGGATCTTGTTTCAAGTGATTAATTATTTCTTCCTCCCTTCGTCTTCTAATCAAGTGCAAGAGAAGAAATTCGTTATTTTCTACTAAGAATTGTTATCAAGTGATCTCTCTCTTCCTCCTCAAGATCACAAATCTTCATTATATTTACTTTGTGTTGTTGTGTAAATTAGATTGTGTGTAGATCCAATAGTGTAAATTGTGTATTGGTGTGATTTGGATTGCGTGCCAATCCAAGGGTATATTCTTCTTGCGTGTATAAGACTTAGTGGGAAGTCTTAGATTAGTTCTAGCCTAGTTTAGGACTTGACTCATAGCTTAATGTTCGGAAAAGAAAGTAAGTGAGCGCCTAAGTGTAAACGGTTTTCTCCTCCTAAAGGAGCTTTTGACATAGTGAAATCTCGAGTGAGGACTCGGGGAGTGAGTAGGAACGAAGAGGTGCTTCGTAGTCGAACCACTATAAATCTTGGTGTCTTTGTTTGATCGTTTCTTTCTCTTGTCCTCTATATGTTATTGTTTACTTAGTTCATTACATTAGATAGTTTAATTGTGATTCATATTGTTGATTGATTGATATACAACTCGAATCAAACAATTTTCTAAGCAAAGTTTTAAAACGGACAATTAACCGGTAAACTATTCAACCCCCCCCCCCCTTTAGTTTCCTACAATTTAAATTATAAACGATAGTTCAATATTAAAATACTTTTAATTTTAACTATTGACTTTTTTAGATGTATAAATGATGAGTCTCCTAGTATTCAAATAAGTAATGATGTATATACGATTTTGCATTTTTTAACGGATATGTACGTAAATGAAAAAAATGTTACTAAAAACGTTATTTATATTTTTCGACCTCTCAACGTTTTGATAATAACAAAATGTAAAAACGTTTACAATAAAAATAAACGTTTACAAATTATCAAATGTAAAATTCCATTTCTAAGATTAATCATCACTTAAGGTATGAACAAACAAAATAATTAAGCATGATTAGTGATCAAGAAAATATTTTTCTCTTAATCCTTACTTTTAATTCTACAAAAGTATTTTTTTCAAAAAAATACTTTTACAAAATATTTTCTAGTTAAAATAAAAAGTTTTATTAAAAACTTCAAATTTGAAATTCAATTTCCCCCCCCAAAATGGAAGCTTCTACACCAGATACAACCTTCCACACAAAAAGACAAAAAAGGGAGCGGAGTCTAGGCGTCGGCCCCCTTATAGGCTTGGCGGCCCCTTATATATAAGGGACCGCCGGGATCGCCCTTAGAGAGCCGTTGGGATTCCCTGCCTATAAATACTGCTTCATTCCCAGCAGAAAAACATTCCTCTTTGCACAGAATTTTTCAATCTTTTCTTTCTCTCTCTAAACCTTCTTTCTCTCACTAAAACTCTTGATCACTAACATACTTAGATCTTGTTTCAAGTGATCTAATCTCTTCTTCTCATCTCTTCCCTCTCATTCAAGTGCAAGAGAAGAACACTCGTATTCGTCAAGAAACGAAGTGTTAATTAGTGATCTATCCTCCTTTCTTCTAAGTACCAAAACTCTATTGTATTTATCTTGTGTATTTGTGTGATTCGGATATTGTGTAGATCCGATAGTGTAGATCTTGTGAGTGTGTATATCTTATGAAATGGTAGATTAGTTCTAGCTAAGATTAAGATCGACATTTAGCTTAGTGTCGGAAAATAACGTAAGCGACGTGTAAACGATTTTCTCCGCCTAAAGGGAGCTTGTTGACATAGTGAAATCTCAAGTCGAATACTCGGGGAGTGGAGTAGGGCGAAGAGGTGCTTCGTAGCCGAACCACTATAAAATCTTGGTGTCTTGGTTTGGTTGTTTCTTTCCTTATCTCTTTACATTATTATTGTTGTTATCGTGTTTTAGTTTAGATAGTTATTGCTTGTTCATATTGTGATTTGATTGAACATATAACTCGGATCTATAGATTTTTGAAAGTAAACTTTTGATACGTAAAACAAACGTGTAAACTATTCAACCCCCCCCCCCCTCTAGTTTCCACATCAACCTCTCAAGAAGAATCAGCATACCTTCTTTGGGTAAGTGCGTTTGAGATGGCTCAAATGTCATTGTGATCTGTACGGGATGTGGCTGGTTTACAGGTGGTTGAAAGGGGATACAGGATGTGGCCTTGAGGGAATACTGTTTATTAATCTTAATAGTTAAGGGTGAAATCCCCCAACTTTGATGTCCTAATTACCGGACCATTTATTCTAAAATTAGCCTTAAGGCTTGTGTTGCCTTCGAGGGTTACGGTATTATGATTCTCAATATCTAATTGGGCATTAATGGATTGTATTTTTGCATCTTGCACATGCATACTACCACTATCTCAAAGATATCATCCAATGAGTATGAGTGCAGAGATAATCCGAAAGACAATTTTAAGCGCGTGATTTTTTATGTTCCCCAACCAGTTGTACGCCTTTGGCAGGTCTTCCGAATCCCATGTAAAACAAAAGAAAAGCAAAAATTATCAATTGTTTTTCTTAGGTAACCATGGTTTTCGACACATTGTTAACTACAATTTTCTCAAGTTTTTTTTAGGGTTAATTGCTTGAAAATCTATCATACTTGTCACTTTTTGTTATTGTGTGTACTGAAATTTTCAAAGTTTATAATCTTTATATAAAATTATGATGCAGAATATTTCCAGTTTTCCGATTTTGGAGGAAGTTTTGCAAATGCTCTTTACACCTAGAGCTTTATGTGTGGAGTTTTATTCAAGATTTTTACCAGTATAAGATTGTTGGAAAACAATCATGTACATAAGAAATAAAAAGTCGGCAGCTTTTCACTCAAGAGCCTCATTTGATTAGGGTGGCTAAAACTGAACCACGAACCAAACGTTTCCGCAATAAGTTTTTTTAAACCAAGCCCGATCCAAAACTTGTGTTTGGTTTTTTGTTTTTTTGTTTTTTGATGTTAGGTTTTCGGTATTTTCATTGGAGGGCCATATTTTTTACAAGTTTCAAATCTCTTTCACAAACCGTGACCGCATGAATTTAGACAACTTTCTAAAATATAAAGATTTGTCAAAGTGGTAAATACGATTATGATGGTATCAGAACCGTCTCATGGATTTTTGTCGACTAAAGCAAAAATATGAAATGGATATTTTTAACAATAATTTTTTGTTATCAATTTAAATAATTTAAGAAACAATGTTGTCCTAATTACAAATTTAGATATTCAAAATTTTCGATGACGGTTTTATGCTAAAATTATTATTTTAGCTAAAAAAATTAATTAAGATATCCAAAATTTTGGATAAAAGTTTTATATATCCGAATACCCAAAATTTCGAATTAAGTACCTACAAGTTCACTATGTTTGGTTTAGTATCATACATTTGTACAACGTTGTAACAAATTAACAATCAACAACATTACCCATATTTCACGGCTTCTAGTTTCCACAAAAGTATTAAGAACTCATATGCATGTTGCACGTTTTATTTTTGTAAACCTAAAGCGTACTTATAATAATTAGGTCGCGGTTAGGATTTGTGCATTTGAATACTTGCGTGTATTTCCCGTTGTACAGACTTTGCTTGAGGTGAGTTTCATAGCCCCACTTTTTACTCGTTTTACAATTATTTTTCAACCCTTGGGTGAGATACATGGTTGCTTTTTATATGGACACAAGTAGCTTTTAAACTTTTACGTATTGCCTAAGTTTTCCTATTACCATGAAGTCCCCACTATCATTAACCGTTAATTACTTTCTGTAAGCACGAATACTGTGAATAGATCTATTGGGGTTGATAACCCCCATCCGGGTAGACAACTGTGAGCTACCAAGGGTACAACGAACGCATTTCAATTGAGGTAGTACTAGGGTGTTTTGGCAAAACATCGATTTTTGGGACACGAATCTAACAGACTAGGATTCACACTGTCTTTGTTAACGCTTCGGTGTTATGAGCTTAGTGCAATCGTAACAACTTTTTATATGACACTGTATGTGACACCCCGTGAATTTCCGTTTAATAATTTAGCCGTTTCCGGTCAATAATTTGAATTTTTAAAAGTTTCGTTTAACTTTTTTGTTTAACCGGGAAGTTGTTCCGTTATTATCTAAGAATCATTATCGAGAGCGAACAGGGACCACAAACGTTGTAGTATTTTGGCAATAGCCACGTTTTTATATTTTAGGGCAATATTTAAAATTTCATAATTTTCGGAGATACCGTTATTCGTTTCGTTACTTGCGTAAACCGTATTTCGTTTAAAAATGAGCATATGCATGGAAGGCTTAGAAATTAAAATCAAATAAGGAGCACTAGCACCATATAATATTGAAAACTAATTTGGTCCCCCCTCCTCATGCATGCATGCGTCCAAACACCCTAAGTAACCTTAGAGACCAAGTTGAATTCAAATTTCAATAAGATAAGGTTTACAACTCATTTTTGTCCTAGTTTCATTTTGATTGGTGGATCAAATTAGTCCCCTCTCCCTTCCTTGTCCTATTACACGAACACACACACTACACACTTTTAGTGTATGAAGTAATCTTGCACATATATACCATATTACATCTCATAGTTTCATTCATATTTCACACACACTTAACATTGAGTTTTCTTTTGCTCTCTTGTTCTATCTAGCCCACAAAAAACACACACACATATGTAAATTCATAAACTTTTCATCCTTAATCAAAAAATCTTGAATATTTGTTGAAGGTTTGATCATTTGTATCATTCGGGTATTAGTTAAACAACATTTGGGTTGTGTTAGTCTTGTTCATCTTCCTAAAACCTTCAAACTTTGTAAGTCTTCAAATCTTTTAATAACTTGTACTTTCATAATCATCTTGATGCATACATACTACTTGTACAACTTATTTTGTAAAAACAAAGATTTTAAAACTACATAAACCTTAAAAGGTTATGCATATATTTCGAAAATAATAAAAAGAAATATAAGGAAATCATAGTTTTGTGATCGTGGTTATTTTTGTGTAATAAAAATAGTATGTTATAGTTTATTATGTTCGGCTTATGTTAATAAGCTTTTGGAAAGCTTATTTTGAGCTTATTGGACTTATTATTAGTTCAGCCTAATAAGGAAAACGAAGGGAATGTTTTATTCAAGCTTATTTGATTCGACTTATATTTTATTCGGCTTATTTCTTGCTTATTTTTAAAAGGACAAGACGTTAAGCTTATTTGGCTTAACAAATAAGCCAAAGAATGCTTAAGGGGCTTTTAAGCCACGTCCCACATCAAATATCCCATGAACCGCGAGCTTAACTCATAAGCTTAAGGTTCGGCTTATGTTGTTTTGGCTTATTAAGAGCTTATGATAGCTTATTGATGAACCAAGGACTAATTTAATACTTTTTGCTTATCGGACTAGTTATAAAGGGTTTTTATCTATTAGATGATAAATGTTAGTCAAAGTAATTAATCTTAGTCAAAGTTGTTAGTCAAAGAAATTATTGTTAGTCAAAGTAATAGGCCCAAGCCCGGTTTGTGGGTTTAGGGTCCGTTAGGGTTTGTTCTCTATTGTAAGCTATAAATAGTTGATCAATAAAAGTTATGCCTCACGGGGTTTATTCATCATCTAACATGGTATCGAGCTAGGTGTGATTCTCATATCTAATCGGCCGTAATGAGCCGCCATCTTCAACCACCTAATTCTCAAATCTAATCGGCCGTAATGAGCCGCCATCTTCAACCACCTAACCCCATCAAATCTTATCCTTCTCCTTCTCTCCAAATGTCTCTTTCTCTCGACAATCATAAAAAAATGGGTTGTCTTATCTTTTCTTCTTTTCTAATAATAAAATTGGTTTTTTTCTTTCCTTCTCATAAAGATTTGTGATTTCTATCTCGAACAGATTGTTAATTGATTCTTTACCCCAAAAAAAACATATTGTTAATTGAGTTTTCTTTCCACCTCAATTCTCTTGTGCTTCACCACAAAAATCCATACTCTCTGGTTTAAAAAAAACCACTTTTTCCTATTTGTTCTGCAAATCAAATCATATTTCTTATCTTGGTATCTTTCTTCTCTCTATCTTGTTTTCATCTTTGAAAATAATACCTCACAATCGTTCTAAATCCCTTTCTTTTTATTCTTTCACAATAGAGCGAGTTAGATCATAAAACCTAGTCGGCCGTCAAGAGCCGCTGCATCTATTCCACCCCGTCAAATCTCTCCATCTCGATTATCAAGACCTAACTGTCGGCCATCATGAGCCGCTTCTATCATCTCCAAAAAAGCAAGTTTCTCACAATGATCACAAAGTTTATCTGTTGCATGTCACGTTTGAAGACTTCAAAGACTCTTTATTTTTTTCTATCCACTGCTAGATCTTCATCAATAAAATAGTTATAGCATTAATGTTTTATTTTTATCTCCAGTCCGAGCTTTCGTGATTTTACCGCTCGGACTGCGGGGGAGTATTAGATGATAAATGTTAGTCAAAGTAATTAATCTTAGTCAAAGTTGTTAGTCAAAGAAATTATTGTTAGTCAAAGTAATAGGCCCAAGCCCGGTTTGTGGGTTTAGGGTCCGTTAGGGTTTGTTCTCTA
This sequence comes from Tanacetum coccineum, assembly GCA_026074375.1. Taxonomy (NCBI): domain Eukaryota; kingdom Viridiplantae; phylum Streptophyta; class Magnoliopsida; order Asterales; family Asteraceae; genus Tanacetum; species Tanacetum coccineum. Next base: position 42,845 of record BQNB010030593.1, on the reverse strand, counting down.
TTGTAAGCTATAAATAGTTGATCAATAAAAGTTATGCCTCACGGGGTTTATTCATCATCTAACATGGTATCGAGCTAGGTGTGATTCTCAGATCTAATCGGCCGTAATGAGCCGCCATTTTCAACCACCTAACCCCGTCAAATCTTATCCTTCTCCTTCTCTCCAAATGACTTTTTCTCTTGACAATCATCAAAAAATGGTTGTCTTATCTTTTCTTCTTTTTTAATAATAAAATTGGTTTTCTGCTTTTCTTCTCATAAAGATCTGTGATTTCTATCTCGAACAGATTGTTAATTGATTCTTTACAAAAAAAAAAACATATTGTGTTGGGATATGTCCATATCATAAATAAATATACGGCTGGAAATATGTGAGCTTATAGGGGCACACACGTATACACAGATGATACGTTTATTAATGTAATTAATATATTTATTGTATATTAATTATATTAATATGTTTCACGAAATATTGTTTTCATCTTTGAAAATAATAACTCAAATAGCTTCTATATGTCAGCCCTTTCTTTTTTCTTTTCACAATAGAGCGAGTTTGATTCAAAAACCTAGTGGCGTCTAGAGCCGCCGCTTGAATCTATTCCACCCCGTCAAATCTCTCCATCTCGATTATCAAGACCTAACTGTCGGCCGTCATGAGCCGCTTCTATCATCTCCAAAAAAGCAAGTTTCTCACAATGATCACAAAGTTTATCTGTTGCATGTCACGTTTGAAGACTTCAAAGACTCTTTATTTTTTTTCTATCCACTGCTAGATCTTCATCAATAAAATAGTTATAGCATTAATGTTTTATTTTTATCTAAGTCGAGCTTTACGTGATTTTTTCGCTCGCGGAATGCGGTGGGGGGGGGTATCAGATGATAAAGGTTTAGTCATAAAGTAATTTTTCTTATCACCAGTTGTTAGCGTCAAAAAGAAATTATTGTTAGTCAAAGTAATTGGCCAAGACCGGTTGTGGGTTAGGGTCCGTTAGGGTTTGTTCTGCTATTGTAAGCTATAAATAGTGATCAACTAAAAGTTATGCCATCACGGGGTTTATTCATCATCTAACATTATCGATCGAACTTGTGAAATGTAAATTGAAAGTGAGTTTATATTAAAGTCTATGACTTTGGAAAACATGTAAATAAGATGAAGATGAAGGGTGGAGATTGGTCCCCTGGTATCCACAAAAAACTTTGTATCCAAATGAACCTAAATCCTTTTCCGAAAAACATATTATTTATAAATGATAAATAATATATACTTAACTTATATAAATACATTAAAATACATATTTATGTTTTTACATACATATTTAATTTAATTACCGACAGTTAAGCGTGCTCGTGTGAGAGAAACACTAGCATGGGTGACCTACCGGGAAGTATGAAAATTAAAGATATAAAAACATCATAATCGAAAGGTTTTAAATCATTATTTGGGATTATTAGGTAAAATGCCGAACAATATATATGTATCAATATATTTTACTTGAACGTTATTAAATGACATTATATTATATATATATACCTTCAACCACAAAACCGATCACTAACGTTTTAATTATAAGGACAATTACAAAAGTATTTTTACATAAACATTTGTACAATATCCGTATTTTCCTATCGATCCGATTCTAAGTCGAAACCTATATTCTCTTAGGTTGTGTTCGTGTACCGTCATTCGATTTTGTGTGATCATATTCCTAGACGTTTACTCTTTCATTTCACCAACTCAAGGTGAGTTCATATCCCCATTTTTACTTGTTTTGAATAATTATTTTATAGCTTGGGGTGAGAAACATTGCTTGTTTTTAAAATTAGACACAAGTACTATACGTGATAATTTCCCCGTTTACGTGTTGCCTAAGTAGCGATTAGACCACTATTGCCCGAATTATCATGAAATGTTAATTGCTGTAACCGTCCTATTGGTTAAGTGAGCGCGAGTGAAAAAATAGATCTATTGGGACTAATTATCCTTATCCGGGTTCCAAGAACTAACGGATATATGGCATGTCGAAATAGTTAGGTGGTCTTTGGTCGGACACCCGAAGGGCAAGCCTTTATAGCACTGTACATGCTATCCTTTAGTATTAGCTTCGGTGTCATGAGCTTAGTGCAACGTAAATACCTTTTTATGTAAAGTTGTATCTGTTATAACTGTCGCCTACATGTTGATAAACTTGTGGTCTACATTAATTACGTTTGAAATAAACCTATGAATTCACCAACTTTATGTTGACGTTTTAAGCATGTTTTTCATGTACTTAGCTTTGGACTTCTCTGATATGCTATGTGGAGTCTACGTGCAATATGATATCATCTTTCAAGACTTTATTATCATTCATACTCATTGTCTTTTGAAAACTTAATTATGTTTCCGCAACGTTTTAAATTTCACTTCAAATATTGTAAGATTTATTTATTTATAATAAATACAACGAATTATGATTTTCAAAACGTCCATTTAGTGGTCGTTCTTTGTATCTTGTGTGATGTATATTATGACGTCACGCCCTTAGACACGTATTCCATCCAGGCCCCGTTTGGGGGTGTGACAGATTGGTATCAAAGCCAAGGTTATAGAGAACCAGGTCGAATATCTAGGTAGAATATCTATGTCTGGACTATAACCAGTATGTGATCCTACGTGCTTTTACGTGTGTCTTATACCTGTTTTTGCTATGGCGTATACGTGAGTACCATTTTGCCTTGAGTATGCTATGTTATGGGTTTACCTCTACCCTACGTTTACCGTTCCCTGCATTTAAGTTGCTTTGCATTATTTTTACCCTAAACCTCTATTTTGCTATGAGCTTACGTTTGTCTTGCGTTTATCTTTCCCCTGCGTTTACGTTTGCCTTACGTATATTTTCCCATTTTCATATATGGAAGTTGTCTATAAATATATATATATATATATATATATATATATATATATATATATATATATATATATATATATATATATATATATATATATATATATATATATATATATATATATATATATATATATATATATATATATTCATAAGACATTGTGAGTGACACAATGGTCTTGTTTATTTTAAGACATTGCAAGTGAAACCATTGTCTCGTTTACTTCTAAAACATCGTGCATAATACGATGGTCTTTTAAACTTTTCGCGACTTTACATTATACCGTTTTGCGTAATTTTGGGAACCCGTTGCAGTCCGTCGATCCCACTAATTATCCTACTATTCAACTTTGAACACCCGCCTCATGCCGTTGAAACACCTACGTCGTTACGTACCCGTTGCCTTATATCACGTCATCTTGGAACCTGACTTTTGGAGCCTACTTATTTATATTCTTTATCCCTTTTGATTTTAAAGAAAATGTCAGCAAAAAGAGAAGAAATGAATTTTGCAGAGATTGAGCAAATTGTGGCACAACGAGTTGCTAATGCCATTGAAGCTATTGTGGCATATGAGACAACACTATGTATGACCCACGACTTGATGGATAAGGTCGTATGTCAGGGAACCACAATAGCGAGAAGTATTAACAACAAGAGGAAATGGGAAGAAAGTTCAAGAGATAACCGCGTGCAGCACCCATCTTGCAAGAGGCCAAATGGAGCGAGAACCTACACTGCTATAACCAATGAAAAGAAAGCATATGCTGGGAGTTTGCCCTACTGCACCAAGTGTAAATGGCATCACAATGGACCATGTTTTGTAAAGAGCGATAACTGTAATAGGGTTGGCCACATGACTAAGGATTGTAATGTTCCTGTTGCTGCAACAATTTAGAGAACCCCTGTGGCAAAACAAGTAGTTGATGTCACTTGCTATGAGTGTGGAAATCGAGGGCACGTCAGGAGTGATTGCCCAAAGACAAAGAATAAGAACCGTAAGAACCAGTTGGAAGGGAAAAGCTTGCGAGAACTCTAATTTCGTCAAAGACAAGACCTATGCTTAAGAAGAAATCTCCCCGCCTTACCTAGTGAGACCTAAGTCAAAGCCTTCTTAGACTATGTTACCTAAGAGACCTACATTCGTGTTTTCCTTTAAAATCGTTTTATTGTGTGGATGTTTTAAAAATTCCTATAAATATATGCGTTATGACGATTCTGTCTGTTACACCTAAAATTTATATAGCCTTATGTAAGGTACTCCTCAAATCTATTACCGTCTTGCAACCCATTTCACTATTATTTTATAAACCGCTTTACTGTTATAAACTAATTGGATGTTATCCTATGAACTATTTTAGTGTCGTCTTATAAACATAGTAGTTGGCGCGTTATAAGTTATTTTACCGTCAGTTTACAAACAGTTTAGCTGATAGCTTCTTGTTTATTTCAACACCTTATAAACCATTTCTGTCATGTTCTCATAAATTTTCTACTATCACATCATAAACTATTATCGCAATTATTTTACAAACAAACTTGTTTTCATCCTTTAGCCTATTTTGTCTCCATTTATAAACTCTTTTGCCATAATTTGAAAAATGATTTCACTAATACCTTTAAAACTATTTTGATATCATTCTATAAACCATTTTTATGGGAATCTTATAAACTACTTCATTAACATCAACTGTTTCACTGACGTTTTATAAACTGTTCTAGTGCCATCTCATAACTACTTTCACGGTCACTTTACAAACTAACTTGTCTTTATCTTTTAACTTATTTTGTCGTTGTTTATAAACTCTTTTGCCATTATTTTATAAACCGTTTTACTAGAATAAACTATTTGGGTGCTGTTGTATGAACCACACTAGAGTCGTCTTATAAACAGAAATACTGTCGTTTATAAACTACTTTCCGTCAGTCTACGAACCATTTTACTAAACAGCTTATTAATCACTTTACTGTCGTCCTATAAACCATTTTGCCATTATCTCATAAATTATTCTACTATCATCTCATAAACTAGTTTTGCAATCATTTTTAACAAACTAAATCATTTTTCATCTTTTTCATCGTCGGTTATAAGCTCTTTTGCCATAATTTTATAAACCAGTTCGTTAACACCTTATAAACTATTTCGATATCATCCGACAAACCACATTGTCAACATCTTATAATTATCTTACTATTACCTCATAACTTTATCTAGCTATCATTTAATAAACTAATTCGTTTTCATCTTATAACCTATTTTACGGTTATTTATAAACTCTTTTGCTAACCCATTACAAACTACTTTGCAGTCATCTTACAAACCATTTCGTTGTCACCTCATGAACTATTTCGTTGTCAGTATAGTGAAGGGTATACACACACACTGTTCAAAATCTCACTATAGCACACTATGAGTGAGTAATAGTGAGTGAATTGGGAATCGGTATATAGACTGGACACACAGGTCAGATAGTATATATCTAGACGTATTGGTTGAGGTGCGATGCGTGATGTATAGAGCGATAATTGGAGGGGGGGTGGGGGGTGGATGGCGGATTTGATGTGGTCGTTCTCTCTCTACACATTCTACATGTGGGGTGATGAAGGGTTTAAGTGATATTTGGTGGAAGTGCGTGTGGAAAGGGGTTTATAAAAAAGAGTCGAGCGGAGAGAGTGGTCTCTATATATGTAGAGAGGAGTGTATTACAGTTAGTGGACACACACACACACACACAAGCGTGTGAGTGAGTTCTATATATATCTCGGGTGGGAGTCGGTTGAGCGTGTATTTTCTCTGTTGTAAGCTGACATACAATTACTTCTGCATGACACACACACACACAGGTGTATTGATCTATCTCATCTATATAGAGAGCGATAGATATATATCTGGACGGTGAGCGAGAGTGCGAGTTGGTTGTTGAGTCTCTAGTTTTGTACCAGAGAGAATATCTATATCTGGGTTACTCTCTATTTGAGGGTTAAAGTGTTGTAGTGAGTGAGTATGTGACACATGATAGCAGTAGAGAGCTCAAGTGTGGTGTGTGAGTCTCCTTAAGCGGGTGCGAGAGATCGTTGGGGTGGTAGTACTGAACACATAACTCTATATATGACTGAGATAGACGATGAAGATCTATGTTACACACACAACACAGGCGTTATAGGGGTGTTTATCTAGTCTATGATATAGTGCGATAAGTGGGGGGGTGTGGATTGGGTGTTAAGTTGGGGGAGGATTATATGTGGTTATAGGAAAGGGGGTGCGTGTGGGTAGTTTAGTGGTAGGGAAAGGGGATGGGGAGGGGGGGGGGAATATTGAGTACGTTGGTGGATGGTTAATGGGGGGGGGGATGTGAGGGTTTTGTAGGTTAGCAAGAAGGAATTTCATAGAGCACAATTGGTTATATATATTTTAAAGGTACTGATGGGTGGAGATATCTGGGAGAGATATAATATGAGAGAAACAAAACACACAGTATACTATATAGAGAGAAAGAGTAAGTAATACTCTTGTAATAATAATGAGACACAAGGAATAATTAGTTAAGGTTTATTATAGTAATAATGCGAAGGGAGGGTGGATGAACTTTGTTACTATTCTATATAAGTGATATAAGGACGTGGATTAAGTGATTGAGGTATTTTTTTTTTTTGGAGGGGGGAGGGTGTGTGGGAGAGTTTATATGCGATATGATTGGTATAAAATGTAATGAGAGTTGTCTCTTTCTAAACAGGATGGGAAAGATACAAATGGACAAGTTGTATCTCTTAATTACAAGTGTGGAGATGTGGTTAACTTACGTTGAATATTAAGGTTGTGGGGTTTTATGTTATAATGACACAGCGTAGAGTTTATACAGAGAATTTTAGACTCTATATGAGGGTTGTGGGACGTGATCTAATAGTATTTTTACGAGGAGAGGTGCGTATTGAATGATCGAAGGTTGGATTAGCGGTATGGGGAGTGTCTATGGAAGTTTAGGTTGATATATCGGAGATTAGGGGGAGTTTCTTTTAGTGGTTTTATATATCTTGCATATAATCATCACCAATTTTCAGGAGGTAATATGGGTAAGGGTAGGTGTAATGTTGTTGGTGAGTTTATGGGTAGGGTATGGGTATTATGGTGTTTTTGTTAGTTGGTTGGTTTTGTTCAAACATAATGAACAAACAAATTCTATGAAGGGAGTACAGTCATACACAGAAAGATGAGTGTGTCTTCTCTTTCATTACTCACTAAGAACTAGATAAGTTGAACAGGATCTTATGGTCGAGCGAGTAACACAACTACCGAGAGAGCCGCCGCGTCACCAACAGGTGAGTTACAAAGAGAGTGCAGTGACTTGTAAGTTATAAAAAATCTAACACACAAAAAACACCACAGAGTCTATAGGAAGCGACATATGCAAATTTCACCTCGATATATATAAAAAGAAGTCTATAATACGCGAGTAGGGAGAGAGTAGAGCGCAAAGGTGAAGCAATGTTTTTCGCGCCACATAACAGACAGACCCGCGAAGTCAAAGCATGACACACAAAACAAAATCGACAATAAAGCCTGTATTTATACACAGTGTGTGATTATGTGTATCTTTGACAATTTGACACGAGGTGGTCACACAACACACAAGGTGTAGTTCTGTAATGTCTTGGGTTATGATGATGACATTCGTGTTTCTGATAAACACAAAAATCATTGACAGATATCATGTTGTATCTTTGTGTACAATGTGACAGAGGATATATTTCTCTGTATATGGTTTGTGGTAGATTTGGATTTATAGTCACTGCTTTATATGGTTTTGTTTTGGTGTGAAGTGTATTATATTTGGTTCTATGAGTTTTAGATGTTTGTCACCTTTTACAATTTTGAATTTGTACTTATTATTCTCACAGAGGTTTAGCATTCACTGTTTTTGATGGGACATGGATATAATCATTGTTTAATTGTTCATTCTTTGGGTAAGATGTTTACATGGAGTGGGATAGTAGGCAGGTTTGTAAGGGTATGACACAGGGGGTGGGAGGGTCTATAGTATCTGTTTGAACATTTGTTTGGTGTATTAAATCAAACTAACTGAATTGTTTTGTTGGACTAAGATATGGTGGTGGTATAATAGGTTTCGTCTCTTGATAGACTTTATTGAGGAAGAGAACACACAAGACACAAATTGAGACACAAGTACATAATAACACAGGTTAAGAGAAGACATATGTAGGTTTGTGTGTGACTGGGATTGGAAGTAGGTTGACATACACATTCAATGGTGGGTGACTTTATGGCACTAGGGGGAAGTCTGGGGAGTAGGTTAGACATAGATGAGGGAGGGGGGGTGGTAGTAGACGGTGGTGACTAACTATGAGTCTTATATATAATATACTAAGTTCATGTGGCTTTTATCTCTTACGAGGTACAGATTGAGCAGATTGGAAGACGAGTCCATATCGTGTTATTATGTCTATGTTTATTTTTGAGAGAGAGATTGAACTGTTGAAGTGGATTATATGTGAGATATTTGTTGACTTGTTTGGTGGGTTTATGAAAGGGGTATGTGATGTGTTGAGTAGGATTAATATGTTTGTGATGGTTCTTTGGGGAACACACACTTCTCTTTGTTGGGATGAAATTGAAGAGTAATTGTGTATATTTTGTATTGTATATTGGAAGGGAAGCCAGATCTGGATGGGCTTCCAGGACCCTACTAGCTTATCTTAGGATAAGTTGGAGCTTGTTGATAGCTCATTTGAGCATTTTATAAGCCTTGGTTGAGCAAAGGCAGTTGTAAGTCTTCAATTTTATTTTATAGCTTTAACTTGCATTTTAGCTTAATCCTGCTTATTTCATGCTTATAGTTGTTTAAAATAGATTATTAGTGCTTATAATTGTTGATTAGTGCTTATTTAGTTCAATTCTTAGTTTAAATTTCATTTTGTAAGCTTTTGCTATAAAACAGTTAAAAAACCAAAAATAGTAGCATAGTGTCTTAGCTTATTATTCTGGCTTATTTTATTGCTTATATTGGTTCATTAAGTTTTTCATAAGCTGTTTAACATCTGGTCTTTGAAGAGTTTCAGCTTAAATAGCTTTTATCAAGTTAAAAGTACTAAAACTGTTTTTAAAGGGGTGTTTGGTTTAACCTGTTTAGTAGGTCAAAATGGGTGAAATCTTGCTTTGTGCTTTTGAGTCAGTTTAGATTAGTTAAAAGTAGTCATAAAAGTTATTTTGTTTAAGTTTTTAAGTGAAAAATATCAAAATCATTGGTTATACAAAGAGTTGTTTGAATCTGAGAACATATAGCTTATTATATAAGCTTATTTGATTAGACTTGTGATTTTTGTAAGATTTTGATGTTTATGTGTTTGTTTGAGAGCTAAAACAAAGTCCATAAGACCTGCAAGTTTGTTTTGAGCTTTTGCCAAACCTGTCAAAAAGTGGTAAGTTTATAAAAAAAATTGAGAGATTGCTTTTTCTTTTGATCATTGTGGCTTATTCAGTGTTTCAAAATGCTTTTTGATTGTTGTTATGTGTCCTATGTAGTCAAATCTCAATCTGTTTGTAGGTCTTAAGTTCATAATGTTCTGATTGTTTGCTTATTTATAAGCTCAAAAGTAGTGATTTGTCAATATTGTGAAAATTTTCTAAGTGTTGAGAAATGAACAAACAGCTTTTTCATTAAGCTTTTTAAGGGCTTATTTGTGTTTCAAACTCCTATTTGATTTTTAATTATTGTAGCTTATTGTCAGAACTTTTCAGTGGTATAACTCTTTAAGCCATAAGGTTCCATCTTTGAGCTTATTTTTAAGCTCAAAAGTGTCCCTTTTGCTTTTTGCCTGCTGTTTTGTGCAATTTTGCTTATTTGGCTTATTTGTGCTTATTTGCTTATTCTCCTAGCTTATTTAGGGTTAGTATAGCTTATTAGGTTAGTTTAAGTCAATTTTAGCTTATTTCCTTTAGAGTAGAGCTTATTTGAGCTTATTTGCTATTTAGCTTAAAAATTATAAGTGTTTTAGCTTTTTAAGTATTCTATCTTCTTTAGCTTAATATAGTTGCTTATTTTTGATCATTTATGCTTATTATGGGTAGTTAGGTATCTGTTATAGCTTATTTGTCATTTTCATTAGCTTATTTGATCATAAAAAGCTTAACTGATAGGCCATTTTAGCCTTTTAGTATATAAGCAAACTGTCACCCTTTAGTTGCTTATTTCGTGCTTATTTGTGATTTATAAAAAATGTGTCTTTGTAAAAAGTGCTTATTTTTAAGTGTTCTTAAAAGTTGTAAAAAATGGCAAAAATAAAAACACTTGGGATAGTGGGAAACCCCAGGTGAGCAAGGCTCGAACCCGGGACCTCTACCACCATCAACCAAGCGTTTTAACCCAACACACTCAACCATTGTGCTACAATAGCTCATCCGTCATTCTTTGCACTTATTATTGTTTTTTTACCTTTTTAACCCATTAAGCTTATAAGCCCGTTTTGATTTTTTAACAGATTATTTTGATAAGCTATTTTGCCTAGCTTATTTTTCTTAGGATTGTCATAGTTTAAGCAATTTTTCAAAAAAAATTCAGATTCTTTATAAAACGTTTAGTATTTTTTATATTTAATTTTTATTACTAAAATTGTTTTTAATTCATAAAAAATTATAAAAAAGTCAAAAAAATTATAATTCTTTTTTAGAAAATTTTCTTTTAACATTTAAAACCTAGGAAAAATAGGTTTGCTTTCGTAAGGTTAAAATTGCAAAATTTCGATTTTTAAAGAACGGGATTGATTCCCGTTCACATTTTTAGTGATTTTTAGCTTAAAACTCTTTCGTTTTTAGTCTAGTTTTCTTTGTTTTAGCTTTTTAGTCAATTAAGTCTTACAAAAACTAAAAAGTTCATTTTAGGCTTAATTTTGATAATTTAGGATTTTTAGGTCCCGTTTAGGATTCTCGATTTGCGTTTTTAGTTAAAATTTACTTTTCCGTATTGATTTCTTGTAGTTAGGTTTAATTGTCCCTTAATTTGCTCATTTTTAGGATTTTAGAAAACAAATCATCTTCGAACCAATTCAAATAATTGCCCAAATAACAAACGTGGTCTCAATTTCATAAATCTTTGAGAAAACGACCCGGTAATCACTTATCGGTTTCTTACGTGTGGTATTTTTGTGAGAATTTTTACTCTAAATCTTTGTCCTCAAGGATTTTTAGTAAATTTCTTTATAGTTTGATATTATTACGTATTAAAATTGAAACGATCGATTTTTGGCGTCGAGGATTTGTGATTAAGATTCCTTCGTTTGCATTTGTCTATCGTGATTTGAAGAACCTTTCGTCTTCGAAAGTTAGGCTTTTAAGAAAATCAAAAATACAAAAAAACTTAAAATACAAAAAGTAAAAAAATAATTTTCTTTTCTTTTTAGTATAAGTAGAAGATTAATAACAAAAATACAAAAATATTTGCTCTTCCGGATTTTTCGATTTTTCTTGTGAATTCATTAAGAAATAAAAAATTAACCAAGTTGGTAAAAGAACACCAACAAATAATACCTTCAATTGAAGTATTATCCATCAATAAGTTCCCGAACCAAAGATTCAATTTTTTTTACCGTTTGTGTCACTTACGAAAAAGGCGCACCTCTTTTGTAAAATTTATTTTACTTAAGAGAGTTACCCTAAGTTTGTTGATTATTCGGTAAACAAAAATATTTCCATTTCTCATTTCTTTTATCATTTCATTTGTTTGATTAGTGCATGCGCACTAGAAATTCCAACTTTCCAAATAATTCAAACGTAACCATTCCGAGACGTCGAAATAAAGGACGTGCTCCAAACATAGTCGAACCCGAGCTTCGTACTATCGTTGCACCAATGGCGGAACGTACAATGGAAGAGCTACTCCGTGCACCCACGGAAGGGTACGGAGAAGCTATCGTTTTACCGGAAATTAATGCGGATCATTTTGAGATTAAAACGAATTTGTTACAATTGGTTCAAGCAAACCCGTTTCACGGTTTAGAGAATGAAAATCCTCATGCTCATATTAATAGTTTCAAAAGGATTACCTCGACTCTACGATTTAGGAATGTACCAAACGATGTGATTAAGCTAATGATGTTTCCATATTCACTCGAGGGGGCTGCTAAAACTTGGTACGAGAAAGAACCTCCTAATTCAATCTTGACTTGGGAGGATCTCGTAACCAAATTTGTGAATCAATTTTTCCCTCCTTCGAAAACGACTCACTTAAAGAATAAAATCTCTCGATTTACACAAAAATTCGATGAGTCTTTTAGTGAAGCGTGGGAACGATTTAAGGAAATGCTTAGAGCTTGTCCTCACCATGGATTTACGGAGTTAACCCAAGTTGATACCTTTTATAACGATTTAAACGACAACGATCAAGACTCCTTAAATGCCGCGGCGGGTGAAAATCTTTTGAGTAAGACGACTAGAGAGGCTTTGAATATAATTGAGAATAAATCAAAAGTGCGTTATTCACGGAACAAACCAAATGCTTCTAGGATGAATACAACTTCTAGGGAAAGTGTTAGTAAGACGGATGAAAGAATTGATAAGCTTGCGGATCAACTTTCGACCTTAGTCGAGATTGTTTCTACGAAAGTTGTCACTTCCTCTCCGGTTACAGCGGTTGAGGAAACTTGTGTTACTTGTGGTGGTGCCCATTCTTGGTATAATTGTCCGACTACCGATAACAATCAAGCTAGTGTTGGTGCGACTACGGGTACTTACAATCAAGTTAACCCTCTGAACCATTTTAGTAATCAAATGGCACCACCCGGTTTTGCTCCGGTGCAAAACAATGGTCAAAATAGGTTTAACCAAAATCAAGGTCAAGGGAATAATTTTAATCGGGGAAATAATTTTCATGGTAATCAAGGTTTTCAAACTCAAAATAATCATGCTCCAAATCATCAAAACCAAGGATTTCAAAACTAACCTTTTCAAGTGCCTAATAATCAAGTTCAACAAGGATTCAAAGGATTTTCGACTTACAAGATGGCATAACGATCAATGTTGTGAAACATGCAATATCAAATCAACTCGTTGAAAGGAGACCTTAAAGAATGAAATTTAAAAAACACGATAAATCACAACAAGCCGTCATGATTAATCAACCCTAACTACCTTTTAAAAATAATTTGCAAAAATGATATGTGGATTGTTTTCAAAACCAAGCCTCAAACTTTGGGTACTTGTCCGATGCAGTACCATTCCAAACCCGTAGGGTGAGATGAAAGCGATCACTACTCGAAGTAGTGTTGCTTACGAGGGACCCTCGATTACTACTAATCCTTCTCCTAAAAAGGTAGTGGAACGAGAAACCGAGGAGACAACAGATAAGGAGCAATCTAATTTCCAAGGAAGTACCGCTTAAATCCCACCTCCGGTTATCCCCATTTCTATTTCGGAACCCGATGTTCCAAAGACTTTGCCTAAAACAGCTCCCATTCCAGAACCCGATTTTCCGAAGAGTTTACCTAAGCCAAATATTCCATATCCTTCTCGACTTAATCAAGAAAAGTATCGTGACAAAGCTTCGAATCAAAAAGAGAAGATTTTTCAAATGTTTCAAGATTTGCGTTTTGACATAAGTTTCGCGGATGCTTTACTTTTGATGCCAAGATTTGCTCCTACGATTAAGAGTTTACTCATGAATAAGGAAAAGTTGCTTGAATTAGCTAAGATATCATTGAACGAGAATTGCTCGGCGATGCTTCTCAAAAAGCTTCCCGAAAAGCTTAGAGATCCCGGCAAGTTTCTTATTCCATGCAATTTTCCGGGAATGGATGTATGTCGCGCCTTGGCCGATCTTGGCGCAAGATATATCTATGCCTTTCTATTTGGGAAAAGCTTTCGTGTATCTGAACTTACACCACTACGGTACTTTAGAGTAGCGGACTATGATTACTTATCCTAAAGGACTCGCCGAAGATGTTTTTGTCAAAGTTGGGAAATTTCATTTTCCTACCGACTTTGTTGTTGTTGATTTCGAAGCCGATCCTCGAGTTCCTCTCATACTTGGGAGATCCTTTTTGAGGACCGATCGTGCTTTAATTGATGTTTAAAGAGAAGAAATAACCCTTAGAGTTGATAATGAAGCTGTCACTTTTAATCTAGATCAAACCACGAGATACTCCTCTACAAATGATAAGTCGGTAAACCGAATTGACATCATTGACGCAGTTTGTGAGGAGTATGCTCCAGAATTGCTAGGATTTTCTAATTCTTTGGGTGGCAATCCCACCCCGACGTCTGAGCCGTTTACTTCCGAATTCATTTTGGAAGAAATCGAAGCTTATCTTAAATACGATTTGATTTCACCGGAAATTGATTACGCCGATTACGATCCGGAGGGAGATATTTGCTTAATTGAAAAATTGTTAAATAATGACCCGTTTCAACTTCCTCCGATGGACCTTAAACAAAGTGAAGTGACCAAGGCGAAATCTTTAATTGAAGAGCCTCCGGAATTAGAATTAAAAGATTTACCGTCTCACTTGGAATATGCCTACTTAGAAGAAAACGACAAGTTACCAGTAATTATTGCAAAAGGTTTAAACGATGATGAAAAAGATGCTCTCTTAAAAGTGCTTAAATCTCATAAACGGGCCATTGCTTGAAAAATCACCGACATCAAGGGTATCGACCCTCGTTTTTGTACACACAAAATTTTAATGGAGGATGATTACAAACCCACGGTTCAAAGTCAAAGACGGGTTAACCTAAAAATTCATGAGGTAATAAAAAAGGAGGTCCTAAAACTTCTTGATGCCGGCATGATTTACCCGATCTCCGACAGCCCATGGGTTAGTCTAGTGCATTGTGTTCCAAAGAAAGGTGGAATAACCGTTGTTGCTAATGAAGAGAATGAATTAATTCTGACACGTTTAGTTACCGGGTGGAGAGTTTGTATCGACTATAGGAAGTTAAATGAAGCGACTCGAAAAGATCATTTTCCATTACCGTTTATGGATCAAATGTTAGAAAGATTAGCCGGAAATGAGTTTTATTGTTTTCTAGATGGATTTTCAGGGTATTTCCAAATACCAATAGATCCCCAAGACCAGGAGAAAACTACTTTCACATGCCCGTATGGAACTTTCGTGTACCGTCGCATGCCTTTTGGATTGTGTAATGCTCCTGGTACTTTTCAACGGTGTATGATGGCCATATTCCATGATATGATCGAAAAGACTATGGAAGTGTTTATGGATGATTTCTCGGTTTTTGGGGATAGTTTTGATTCGTGCCTCTCCAATTTAGAAAAGATGCTAAAACGGTGTGAAGACACAAATTTAGTTCTTAATTGGGAGAAGTGCCACTTTATGTGTAGAGAAGGAATTGTGTTAGGGCATAAAATTTCAAAGTCGGGAATTGAGGTCGATCGTGCTAAAGTCGATGTTATCGCTAAGCTACCTCACCCGACTACCGTAAAAGGTGTTAGGAGTTTCCTAGGTCATGCAGGTTTTTATCGACGTTTTATCCAAGACTTTTCCAAAATAGCTAGACCGATGACTCACCTTCTTGAGAAAGAAACACCGTTTGTGTTTTCTAAGGATTGTATTCATGCTTTTGAGACTCTTAAAAAGAGGCTTACCGAAGCTCCGATCTTAGTTGTCCCGGATTGGAACCTACCTTTCGAACTTATGTGTGATGAAAGTGATTTCGCGATTGGTGCGGTTTTAGGACATCGAAGATCAAAGCACTTTCAGCCTATACATTATGCTAGTAAGACAATGACCGAAGCTCAAATTCATTACACTACGACAGAGAAAGAAATGCTTGCTGTTGTGTATGCTTTTGAAAAGTTTCGGCCATATCTTGTCTTATCTAAAAGCATAGTGTATACGGATCACTCGGCTTTAAAGTACCTTATGAACAAACAAGACGCTAAGCCGAGGTTGGCCTGATGGATTATTCTCTACAAGAATTTGATATCACCAATCCGTGATAAAAAATGGATGTGAGAACCTACGGCGGATCATTTATTATAGACTTGAGAATCCGCATAAGGTGTCGTAGAAAACAAGGACATAAATGAACATTTTCCTTTAGAGACTCTTGGAGTTATTTCTAGTGAAAGTACCCCATGGTTTGCGGACTATGCAAATTTCCATGCGGGGAATTTTATCATCAAAGGAATGACGACTCAACAAAAGAAGAAGTTTTTCAAGGACGTTAAACATTATTTCTGGGACGATCCCTATCTTTTTTGTTTTTGTGCGGATCAAATCATTCAAAGGTGTGTGTATGGGCAAGAAGCTCTTGACATCCTCAGAGCTTGTCATGAAGGACCCACTGGGGGCCATCATAGTGCCAATCTCACCACTCGAAAAGTATTTGATGCCGGTTTCTTTTGGCCAACCATATATCGAGATGCCCATAAGATGATCAAATCTTGTGATACGTGTCAAAGACAAGGCAAAATTTCACAACGAGATGAGATGCCTCAAAACGCTATTCAAGTTTGTGAAATCTTCGATGTATGGGGTATCAATTTTATGGGACCATTTCCGTCTTCACATGGGAATAAATACATCCTCGTTGCCGTTGATTATCTTTCAAAGTGGGTGGAAGCAAAGGCGCTCCCCACAAATGATGCTAGAGTTGTAGTAAAGTTTTTGAAATCTCTTTTTGCCAGATTCGGAACACCTAGAGCTATTATAAGCGATCGTGGGACCCATTTTTGTAATGATCAATTTGCTAAAGTAATGTCCAAGTATGGGGTCACACATCGTTTAGCTACCGCCTACCACCCTCAAACGAGCGGTCAAGTGGAGGTGTCCAATCGAGGTTTAAAACGTATTCTAGAAAGGATGGTTAGAGAAAACCGTGCCTTGTGGTCCGATAAACTAAATGACGCTTTGTGGGCATTCCGTACCGCTTTTAAGACAACAATTGGTTGTACGCCTTACAAGTTAGAATATGGGAAGTCTTACCATTTACCTATTGAGTTAGAGCATAAAGCATATTGGGTTTTGAAACATGCTAATTTCGATCTTAAAACCGCGGGTGATCACCGAAAGCTTCAACTTAATGAGCTTAATGAGCTTCGTGATCAAGCTTACAAGAATTCTTTGATTTACAAAGAGAGGACGAAGAAGCTTCACGACTCAAAGATCAAAAACCGCATTTTTAATGTTGGTGATCAAGTTTTACTCTTCAACTCTCGTCTTAAGATATTCTCCGGTATGCTTAAACTACGTCATGGTCAGGACCCTTTCAACGTCACCAAGTTTTTTCCATATGGATCCATCGAGTTATCTCACCGATTGGTCCAAAATTTAAGGTGAATGGTCATAGTGTGACAGCATTGCTGCGGCGGGAACTTACCTCCAGGTAGTCCAGGATCTCCATACTTTCCAAAGGACGAATGAATTCGGGGTTCGAGTCAAGCTATGTGACGCGGTTACCAAAATAAAAGCGCTTCTAGGAGGCACCCATGCGTATAATCTATCTTCTTTCTTATTTCTATTGTGATGTGGGAGCTTGTACTCTTCGATATCTCATTGTTTTGACGCCTTATGTGATTGATTGCAGGAATTGACCAAATATTTCTGATGGGACCTCTCCGTGTTTGGTGTTTTGTCTCGGTTCACTCGAGCTTACTAGCCTTTGCTTGCCATTAGTTTGGGGAAATCCGATGTCCTAAGATTATTATCGTCTAACATTTATCTTGTAGCATACTTGATAAACGGCTTAAGATTTTTGTGATACTTTCTTCATGCCTAGGTTATGCATTCGACTTTTTGAGTTCTAGTATGGGGTTTTTAAGCCTTAGATTAGGAAACATTGAGGACGATGTTTAATTTTAGTATGGGGTAGTATATCTTCGATATGATCTTACCTACCTTTGCCCGTTGTTCTCACGTACCCCGTTTTCCAACAAAAATTTTAAAAAAATGAAAAAATTTAAATTTTTTTCAGAAATAAAATAAGTGTTTTGTCATAATTTTGACTTTCCTGCTGGGTAGAATAAGAATAAATTTTGACTCGATCGAGCATGTTAAGCTCTAGCTTGTTCCTTAACTTTTAGGCTAAGCGTTCGTGATTTTTGCGAATAATGAAAAATGATAGAGTTAAGTATGAGTGGGATGCTAAACAAGGATTATTTGGAAATCTTAATAGCTCATGTATGTAATTTGTGGCTTTTTCTCCCATAAGCTCCTAACCAGATTAATAATACGTGCTATTTTTGGAGATTAAACTTAAATCAACAATTTTTATGTAATGTATAACAAAAATTTTAGTCTTAGTTTAAATTTATACTTGAATTTTTCAAAAAGAAGTCTTCTCTATAAAAAAATATAATAATATAAATTGTGGGCTGATAAAAGTTTACTACCTTTTGCCGGCTCACAACCGATGTGGTAGTCTTCTAAAGAAAGCCTATAGTAAGAATAAAAATCCGAGACTGATAAAAGTTTGCTGCATCTTGCCGGCTCACAACCGATGTTGCAGCCTTCTAAAAGGTCGAGGGTTATAATTGCATAAATGTTTAATATTTAAGTGTGAATTAATAAATAGATCTCTTTTTGTTAAATTTAAATATGCTTTTGAACTTTGACTAATCTATTTTAAAGCTATGTATATACGGGAAACCTGAGAGTTTTTGAAACCTAAGGTCCGTGAGTCTCGATACTAGTCTCTGTGGGGTGTCAAAAGCCTGGTCACTTAGCCGCAAGGTTAGAATGTGCCGAGATGAAAGTCGCTACATGGGATGATCTCGCCTTCAAACTCATTATTCTCGAGTGGAACGTGAAAACATAGAATTTTGCAAAACGTTGATCCATGGTTGAAATTCAAAATAGCACATTCACCTAAGATATAATAATTTTCGGGAGTGAAAAGTTCACAAGTTGCAAATATGAGTAGTGTTAGCATCTTAACTGATATTTTTCGGTGATTTCGTTTAAGCTTGGTTTGGAGCAAGTGAAAAGTCGGGGACGATGAATTTATCCTTTTTGGGGCATTCTCGGATCGAAATGCATCTTGTTCTATGATCCCTAACAGTTATGGAAGTAACGACAGTCGGAATATTCTAGTTGGTTTACTCTAAAAAAACAAAAAATCATCATAAAAATGGAAAAAGTTTTGAAAAATGGAAAATGGGTTGTTTTAAAGCTTGTGATTTTTTAACTCTCTCCACGAAAGTCTTTGCTACTTTCCAAAGATTTAGTTTGGGGAAGTTTTGAGGTATTTGGTTTTAGAGCATATAACATTACGTGAGGACATGACAATCACTTAGTTTGGGGAATTTTGATATGTGAGAAATTACATATCTTTTCTATATCAAAAATGGCCTTAAATGATCAAAATGTGCAAAAATATGCTTGTATCTGTGTATTTTGTTGTTTGTGAATGTATAGGTACGGATAATGCAAATCTCATAAGAAAACGGCCAAAACCGGACAAACACGGACACGGGAATGGATAGAGTGCTCAAGAGCCAGAAGTTTCTAGCAAAAGGTCAACAAAGTCAAGTCTTGGTCAACAATAGTCAACCCACAAAATGACAAAATCCTCAAAATACCATAAAAACCCTTATTGTTAAATCATAATTCACAAATAGTCCATAAACCCTAACAACGTTATCTCCTTTTTCTAAAAGAGATAACGGTCGTTATCTCTTATAAAAACCTAAAACCATTTATAACCAAGCCCAAAATACCAAACCGTAGCCCATTCCTTTAATACCCGGGCCCAAGTCAAACCCCCAAACCCCTGGGTCAAACAAAGTTATAAAAAGGAAAGAAAAGGCGCAGGAAAGGTCGTTTTACTGTTCATCGTCGTCTTCATTTTTACCTGCATAAAAAACAAAGGGTAAATCTCAATTGACATGGCCAAATGAAGATTCCAAATGCCAAGCTCCACCTCAGCATCAAAAACGTCACCAAGGTTTTATTGACCAAGACCCTCAAGGAATGACACGCATATATCCAAAGAAGCACACCAAAAAGGGGAATATTACACTGAAATCAATGCAAAAGAAGCACACCACTCTAAAGATACGGGATTGTTACGCTGGCAATCCGTGTGCCTCAATTTTGATCCAAGGGCTAAGAAGGGGCATCCAATGATTGAAAGGCCAAGATTAGAGTTCAAGAGGAACGTATGCAGGGGTCTAGATCCTTCTCTCAGCTCCTATAAATACAAGGCCTCACTCACTCACAAGAGATATCTAGGAGTAGTCATAGAAAGTAGCTTATAAAATTAGCTTATGAATTTTTCGTTCAAACTGTTTTAGCTTATAGATTTCTACTTATTGTAACCTTCATTTAAGCTTGTAATCAGTTTCATATTAATAATAAAAGTTTATTATTCTAATTAATAATTGATCCTAATGTTTCCTTTAACCAAATCAGTTTGATAAGTTAAATATATTTGTTCACATAAGCTCATAAGTTTCTCTAATCTACTCATACGCTATTTACAAATCAGTTATGCCATATAAGCTAACTGAGCTTTTTTTAAACAAAATCCACCCTCAAAATTCACCTAGCTTGTTATTGGAAAGGGAATCAATAATGTAAAGGACTTCCAGACCCTACCAGCTATCACTTTATAAGCTGGAACTTTGGTTGATAGCTCAATTGACCATTTTTATAGCCTTGTTTATGCAGAGACTTATGTAAGTCTTCATTACATTTTCTAGCTTTAAATTTGCAAGTAGTTTAAATTTTGCTTATTTCTGCTTAATGTGTGTTTATTGGTAGCTTATTTGAGGCCTATTATATTTGATTATGCCTTATTCTGTTAATAGTAGTATAAAATCTTTAGTTTTCATAATCTGTCTTAAAATAGTGAGAAAAGCCAAAAATAGTAGCATAGTATTAAAGCTTAATGTTCTAGCTTATTTGTTTGCTTAAACCTGTTCACTAGGCTCATAATAAGCTTGTAGTCATCTGGTATCTCTTGTTTGAGCTTTATTTCTGAATTTCATAAGCTTATAATGGAATTGAGAAAAGTAAAGGGGTGTTTGGGTCAAGGATTAAAATGGGTTAAATTGGGTCAAAACCTGTTTTGTGCTATTGAGTCAACTTAGATTAGATAAAAGGAGTAATAAAAGTTAATTTGTTTGAGTTTTTAAGTGATGAATTTGAGAATCATAGTTTGAAAATCTTGTGGCTTGAATCTGTGAACCCACAGGTTGTGAATTAAGCTTATTAGAGTTAGCCCTTTAATCTTGCAATTTTTGTGATGTTTTGTGATGGTTTGAGTTTTAAAAGAAGTTAGAAACCAAGTCTTTAAGTCCTGCAATTGTGTTTGTGTTTTGATACAAACCTGTCAAATTTCACTAAAAGAAAAAAAGAAGAAACTGCTTTTTGATATGATCACTGTGGCTTATTCTTGATTTCAAACTGCTTTTTGATTATTGTTATGTGTTCTATGATGTTCCAAAAACTCAATCTGTTTTGTGGTTAAAAGATCATAATGTACTGTATGAGGACTTATTTTTAAGCTCAAAAGTTGTGTTTTGCAAAGATTTGAAAAGTTTTCTAAGTGTTAAAAAATGAACAAACAACTTTTTCATTAAGCTTTTTAAGGGCTTATTTGTGTTTCAAACTCCTCTTTGATTAATGATTATTGTAGCTTATTATTAGAGCTTTTCAGTGGTATAACTCTTTAAGCCATAAGGTTCCATCTTTGAGCTTATTTTTAAGCTCAAAAGTGCAACCCTTGCTGTTTGTATGCAGTTTTTAGCTTAAGTGCTATTTGGCTTATTTGTGCTTATCTGCTTATTTTCCTAGCTTATTTAGGTCTAATATAGCTTATTAGGTTAGTGTAAGTCAATTTTAGCTTATTTCCTTAGGTTTAGAACTTATTTTTAGCTTATTTGCATATAAGCTTAAAACTATAATGTTTTTAAGCCTTTATACTTCTGTCGTTTTTAGCTTTTTCAGCCTTAATGTCCTTCCTTATATTTGTTATATTGCTTATTAGGTTAGTGTTAAAGCTTTCTTAGCTATTTGCCCTTTCATTTGCTTTTTAGTGCTTAAATTGCCCAAACATTAGCATTATAAGCCTTATGAGTAAAAAGCTTTTATGTCTTAATTTTAACTTATTTCTGTGCTTGTTTTAGGTTTATAAAAATAGTTGATTTGCAAAAGTTGTTTATTTTTAAGTGTTTTCAAAAGTTGTAAAAAATGACAAAAATAAAAACACTTGGGATAGTGGGAAACCCCGGGTAAGCAAGTCTCAAACCCGGGACCTCTACCACCATCAACCAAGTGTTTTAACCCAACACACTCAACCATTGTGCTACATTAGCTCATCCGTTATAAGTTTCCTTTAGTTAATATTTATATACATTTTAGGCCTTTTAGTATAATAAGTTGTTTTGGCTTATTTCACAGCTTATTCGATAAGCTGTTTTCACGAGCTTATTTTTCTTAGATTCTACACTATTCAAGCTACTTTTCATAATTTTTTTAGAATTTTTATAAAACGTTTAGTATTTTTTATATTTAATTTTCTTTAAAATTGTTTTTAATTCATAAAAAATTATAAAAAAGTCAAAAAAATATAATTCTTTTTTAGAAAATTTTCTTTTATCATATAGTTTCTAGGAAAATTAGTTTTGCTTCCGTAGGGTTTAAATTGCAAAATTTCATTTTTTAAAGAACGAGATTCATTCACGTTCACATTTTTAGTGATTTTTAGCTTAAAACTCCTTCGTTTTTAGTCTAGTTTTCTTTGTTTTAGCTTTTTAGTCAATTAAGTCTTACAAAAACCAAAAAGATCATTTTAGGCTTAATTTTGATAATTTAGGGTTTTTAGGTCCCGTTTAGGATTCCCGATTTGCGTTTTTAGTTAAAATTTACTTTTCCGTATTGATTTCTTGTAGTTAGGTTTAATTGTCCCTTAATTTGCTCACTTTTAGGATTTTAGAAAACAAATCATCTTCGAACCAATTCAAATCATTGTCCAAATAACAAACGTGGTCTCAATTTCATAAATCTTTGGGAAAACGACCCGGTAATCACTTACCGGTTTCTTACGTGTGGTATTTTTGTGAGAATTTTTACTCTAAATCTTTGTCCTCAAGGATTTTTTAGTAATTTTCTTTATACTTTGATATTGTTACGTATTAAATTGAAACGATCAGTATTCATGAGTCGTGTGAGTCACGTGTATCCGCATTCGTAAACGTCATAACCAAGCGGATTTTCCTCAGCCTTAGCATATAGAAACCCTACACCCTTAGCCAAGAGACCGAATCCTACTCCATGTAGTCGATAAATATGAATTGTAAGAACTTAGAACGTAACCGTCTTATCCTTTTAATTGGATGATAACCAGGAGAACTAAAGATTGTCGCATCATATATTTACCTTTTCGTGAGTTGAATCACGTACAATTATGGGATGCTTCGTACCGATGAACTTCTGAGGACCTGAAGTTAAAGCAATGGGAAGCTCAATTATTGGCAAGAACATGGGGCACTGAGATTGAAAGGAGCCTCACCTCGCTAAGATTTACCCTTTAAGTGACATCGTCCCATCTACTATAGGACACTAAGTTACTCTATTGAGTTAGCGCGACGGTGAAGGTCATAGGTAATTGATACCATCAGTTATATTGTACAGCTGATGTTGTGAGATCACTATTAAATAGATCTAAATGTGTCCGTAGGTTTGGGTAGTTTCGAGTTATCATCGGTATAGGTGGTTGACAAAATACACGCCATGATCTATTCGTGATAAAAAGATTGTTCGTATGTACCTTTAGATGATGAAACTTTAATGATTCGAAGCAATAGGAGTGATGGATATGCATCGATAATAGCTAGTAAGCCGAGTTGTTTGATAGGATTGGTACGTTGGAGCGGGATAACTTGAGACTCGGAGGCATGTTATATGTTGAAAGAAAGAGAGTTGAACGTCTCCAACGTAGTATGTCGTATACTCAAAAGGATTTATAAGACCGAGTTCCTCACCCAAGGGAGCTCCGATATTGTTCATCAAAAAGAAGGATGGATCCTTCAGGATGTACACCGACAACCGAAAATTAAACAAGCTAACCGTGAAGAACCGTTACCGTTACCTAGTATATATGACCTTTTTGATCAACTATGAGGATCTAGCGTTTACTCGAAAATCAACCTGAGGACTAGTGACCACTAAATAGAGTTCAAGAAAAGGATATTCTAAGGACGCATTTAGAACCCGCTATGAACACTTCAAGTTTCAGGTCATGCCATTTGGTTTGATCAACACACCAGATGCATTCATGGATCTCATGAATCGGGTGTACAAACCGTACTTGGGTAAGTTTGTGATAGTATTCATCAATGATATCTCTATTTGCTCAAGCAAAAATAAGGAGTACAAGGAACACCTTAGGCCTATCTTAGGATTGCTTAAGAATAAGGAATTGTACATCTAATTCCCTAAGTGCAAATTCTGACTCCTGAAAGTGCAATTTCTTGGCCACGTTGTTGATAGTCAAGGCATTCACGTCGATACCGCCAAGATTGAGTCAATCAAGGATTAGACAACGTCTACGACTCCAACGAAGATACAAAAATTCTTAGGACTTTCCGGTTATTACCAATGATTTATCGAAAGTTTCTCTAGGTTATGGAAACCTCTAACCAAACTGACTCAGAAAAATGTGAAATGCGAATGGGAAGAAAAAGAAGAGGAAGCCTTTCAACTGTGATGTAGAAACTTTGTCGTGCACCGATTTTAGCATGTCTCGATGGAACGGAAAACTTCGTGGTTTATAACACCTCGCACAATGGATTTGGTACTACAATGATGCAGAAGGGGAAGGTGTAGCTTACGATTCTCGACAACTGAAGGTTTAGGAGAAATAGTGTTTAGTTTCAATAATTAGGAACGCTACCCATATGGCATGAAGCGCACCATGTTTACAAACCATAAGAGATTACAGTACATTCTAACCAAAAGGAATTGAACATGAGACCCCGTAGATTGTTAAGATTGCTCAGTGATTTCGATTGTAAGATTCGATATCACCCTGGAAAAGCAAGCGTTGCGGCAGACGCTCTAAGCATAAATGAACGAGCTAAACCTCTCAGAGTGAGAGCCTTAGTGATGACCATTAATTTAAACCTACTACCATAGATTCATGAGGCACGAGTAGAAGCTCTTAAGAAAGAGAACGTTAAATATGAGAACCTTCATGGTATAGACAAAGAGTTTGAGAATCGTCTTGATGAAACTCTCTACTTTAGGAGGAGGAGTTGGTTACCACGCATTAGAGACTTAGGAGAATTGACCAAGCACGAGTCATACAAACCTAACTATTTCATCCACCCTGGAA
Source organism: Tanacetum coccineum (assembly GCA_026074375.1). NCBI lineage: Eukaryota > Viridiplantae > Streptophyta > Magnoliopsida > Asterales > Asteraceae > Tanacetum > Tanacetum coccineum. The sequence goes on along the minus strand of BQNB010030593.1, from coordinate 17,655 downwards.
TCGGATAAGATCTATCATAATCTTAAGAAGTTACCCCAATGGCCTGTTATGGAAGAAGGCATCACCACCTACGTCAGCAAGTGCTTGATGTGTTTAAAGATGAGGAACGATCATCCAAAGCCATCCGGTTTACTGGTACAACCATAAATACCCCATGGGAAATTAGGAAAACATAGCCATGGATTTTATCACAAGACTACTAAGAACAATAGGCAGTTACGGCACGATTTGGGTAATCGTGATCATCAAGAAAAGAATTATGCCGATGTGAGACGCAAACCCTTAGAATTTCAAATTGGAGATAAGGCCATGTTGAAGGTATCTCATTGGAAAGGAGTGATACGTTTTAGTAAACGGGGAAAGCTAAACCCTAGATATATCAAACCTTTTAGGATTCAATTAAAGTAGGAACCGTCGCTTATCGACTTGAACCCACAACTAAGCAGATTCCATAGTACGTTTCACGTCTCGAACCTAAAAGAGTAATTATCTGGCGAAACTCTTGCCATTCAGTTGGATGAAATCCAAATCGACGACACGCTCTACTTCATTGAAGAACCTGTCGAAATCATGAACCATAAGGTTAAGCGTCTGAAGTGGAGCCGTATTCTAATTGTCAAGGTACGCTAGAACTCTAGGAGAGGTCTTGAGTATACGTAGGAACGTGAAGAAGTACCCGCTTTTTTTCCTGGTTTCTGCACCGGTGGCAGATGCTACGTCCTAAGCTTTGAGGACAAAGCTTCTTTAATGGGGAAAGAATGTGACACCCCGAGAATTTCCATCCAACAACTTAGCATTTCCGTCTAGAATTTGAATTTTTAAAAGTTTCGTTTAACTTTTCCGTTTAACCGGGAAGTTGTTCCGTTATTATCTAAGAATCGTTACCGGGAGTGAACCGAGACGCCAAACGTTGTAGTATTTTGGTAATAGCCACGTTATTATATTTTAAGGCTGGTATGTGCTTAATTACACATACCATTTACCTAGGAAAACGTGCTTAAAAGACTAAAAACATATCAAAAATACATTGTATTTGTGTGTTTTGCATTTGTATTGTGCAGGTAACGGATATCTAAGAAAAGGACAAAAACGACAAAACCGAGCACGAGAACGGAAAGAGCGTGAAGCAAAAGTCAAAGTCAAAGTCAACCAAAAAGTCAACCCAGTCAAAGTCAAAGCCGAGCCGAAACTGAAGAAATACTTAATGGGCCCACCCGTACCCATCTAATGGGCCGGGTCAGCCCATTAAGGTATTATATGAAGACTAAATGGTTAATAAACCATTTAGGGCCCAAAACCAAAATATGGCCCAAATCCTAACTTAACAGCCCATCAACAAATAACCAATATGGCTGTTAAGACTGTTAGCTCACAAAGGACGAACCATGCAATAACATATATCAACCTGAGGGACCAAACTTGCCAAATCCCCCATACTATTACACCACAAGGACCATACGTGCAATAACCCCATACAAGATAAAGGGCCAATTTTGCCAAATCTACAAACCTTCACCCCTGTTACACCAAAACAGAGATAAAACAAAAAACCAAAATTGGCGCCATTTTTTCCCTGTTCATGTATCTTCTCCCCTCAACCCCTGCACCCCCTGCAACAAAACAACAAACCCATCACCATCTCCTTTACCCCACTTCACATGGGCAAAAAATCCACCTTGGCAATCCTAAGCCTTCCCATTCGTCCAAGGAATGAAGACAAGGATTGGATGGATGAGATCATTTGACTTGGGCACCACTCAAATTCAATGGCTAAGATGAGACTTTGAAGGCACTCACACAACTAACACGGCCTCTCACTCACTCAGTAAAGAAGCATAAGTAAGAAGAAGACAAAGATTGAAGACGGGTCCAAGACCTAAATTGTTTATATAAATAGGACACTTGTAAGCCCTTAGGAGGCATCTAGTTAGTAATTTTTAGCTTATGTAGTGTAATCTTTAAAATATTGTAATGTTTGTTTTTTGAATTAATGAAAATCAAGTTTTAGTTAAAATTTCGGTTTTTAAGAATTCGTGTTCTATTGTTGTCAAAAGTGTTTTAAAAGCTCACTATAAGCTCTTATATAATCTGTTTTAACTTAAATATAGGGTACTTAAGAAAATTTCACCAAAAACAAAAAAATATCCACACTCAAAATTACCACAGCTTAATGGATGATAAGCCAGTTATGGAAGGGCTTATGGACAATACTAGCTTGTCTTTTGACAAGCTAGAGCTTGTAGATTAGCTTATTTATAAGCTTGTTTGCCCTGTTTAAGCAAGGGCTTTGTAAGTTTTCATTTTTCAAATTTTAGCTTATTTACTGTAGCATTGCTTATTTCTGCTTATCTCTGCTTATTATTGTTTATGTCTGCTTATATATGTTGTTTTATGCTCATTCATGCCTTGTTATAGCCTAGATTTACTTTGTTCTTGATTTTTCTTTAAAACTGTCTTTTATAGCTAAATCTGCTTATTGCTTATTTGCTTACTTTTAGTGCTTAACTTCTGTTGAAGATTGCTTATTTATGCTCAATTTGCTCTTACATTTATCTGTTTTTCATAACCTTAGCTTAAATCATTAAGAATCAAGTTAAAAATGGAAAGTTGTCTTTTAAAGGGGTGTTTGGGTCAGTAGGAAAAATGGGTCAAAAATGGTCTTAAAACCATTTGGGTCATTGAGCCAACTTTCATAAGCTCTTTTAAGTTGTTTTAAGTAGTTTTCAAAAGTTTGCAAAGTCTAAAACTCATTTTAAGGTTTCAAGTATGCATGGCTTAAACCTTTGGTTTTATAGTTTAGTGATTCAGCTTAATTGTTTAGATTTTGATTAAGTTTCATTTAGGAGTTGTTTTCTTGCTTGTTATAGATCTAAAATACAGTAGAAAAGAAGTCAATATAAGCCTGCATTTGTTATTTTAGTTTTTGTCAAAATCTATTAAATTATATTAAGTAACAAAACAACTTTTTCATTTGCTTTTAATGGCTTATTCTGAATTTCAAACTCTTTTTTGAAAATTGTTATGTGTTCTTTAAGGTCTAAATTTAATCTATTTGGTAGTTTTAAGGCCATAAGGATCTGTTTGATTGCTTATTTTTAAGCTCAAAAGTAGGGTTTTGTAAGGATTGAAAAATTTTCTAAGTGTTGTGTCTTTGTGAACCAGCTTTTTCATAAGCAAATTTCTTGGATTATATGTGTTTCAAACTCTTTTCTGTTTGCTGTTTTAGATAGCTTATTGTATAAGCTTTTTAGTGGTATAAGCTACTAAGCCATAAAGATCTGTTTTCTAGCTTAAAAATAAGCTAGAAAAATGTCTTTTGGGCTTTTTGGTTAACAGTTTTAACCAAGTAAGCTTATTTGCTTATCTGAGCTTTTGGCTTATTGAATTTGCTTAATTTAGGTTTATATCTTCTTATTAGGTTAGTCTTAATCCATTTTAGCTTATTTTACTTAGGGTAGAGCTTATTTGCACTTTTAGCTTAACATTTTAAGTTTAAAAGACCTTTAATGTTATTCTGTCATTTTTAGCTTATTCAAGCTTAATTTCTTAGCTTATTTATTAGGACTAGGTTATAAGCTATCATAAGCCCTTTGCTTTTCCTTAGCTTATTTAGTTTAGAAAGTAGCCAAACAATTTAGCATTTAGTTTAGTTTAGCATTCTGTCAAGCTTTTGAGCTTATTTCTGAGCTTATTGTTAAGTTTTAAAAATTTTGTCTTCATTAAAGTTGATTGATTACAGCTTATTTATAAGCTGTGAAAAAAAAGTTTTAAAAAAAAGCAAAAAGGGGAAGGTGGAAGTCCAAGGTGAGCAGGGCTCGAACCCTGGACCTCAACACCCTCAACCCTTTTAACTCACACACCACACACCACTCGCCCTTGGGTCTTTTTCGGTTTTCTTTTGCACCATTAATTTCTTAACCACATTTTGGGCCTTTATTCTTATTTATAAGTCGTAGCTTGTTTGGGCTTATTTTTAGCTTATTTGATAAGCTGGCTTAACCAGCTTATTTTTCCTGCCTTCCTCATAACATTTAGGACTTTTGCTAATTTTTTCAGATTTTTTATAAATAGTTTAGTATTTTTAATATTTAATTTAGTTTAAAATCGTTTTTAATTCATAAAAAATTATAAAAAAGTCAAAAAAATCTAATTCTTTTTTAGAAAATTTTCTTTTATCAAATAGGACTGTAGAAAATTAGATTTGCTTTCGTAGGGTTAAAATTTTAGATTTTGAATTTTTAAAGAACGGGATTGAATCCCGTTCACGTTTTTCGTGTTTTTAAGCTTAAATCGCTTTCGTTTTTGGTTTAGTTTTCTTTGTACTTACTTTTTAGTCGTTTAGGATTTATTAAAAGTTAGAAATTCATTTTAGGTCTAAATTTTGATAAATTAGTTTTTTTAAGTCACGTTTTTAGGATTCCGCTTGAGTTTTAGTTTAAAATTTGTGTTGCCTTCATTTTGGGTTTTTAGTGTATTATTGCATTTACTTTCAGTAGGACTTAGAAAACAATAAAAATCTTGTTCCATTCAAGCATCAATTTCAAACGTCTTTTGACCTTTCCATTGCATTCCTCGTTTGGAGAATAAACGACCCTGGAATCCACATACCTTCCGTGGATTTATATTGATTTTCTATGTAGATTTTGGATAGTTACTTTGTCAAGGGTGCTTGTTGCGAATTTGCTAGTTATATATATATATATATATATATATATATATATATATAATTATACTTTCAAACACTAGCCGATCTACACCACCCCCACGACACCACGCCACGCACCTCCATCATCCCCACCATCGAACCACGCCACCACCGAGCACCACCTTCACTGCCACCACACCACCTCACCACTCGTCATCACCACCATCACCTTCCCCACCAACCACCACCATCAGGGTGCGTTTGGTTTTGATAAAAGCACCAAAGGGTGCGTTTGGTTTTCTTAACACCACAAAGGGTGCGTTGGGTTTTAGCAGCAGCACCACCTACGGGTGCGTGTGGGTTGCAGCCACCACCTAAGGGTGCGTTGGTTTCTCAGTCACCCACAAGGGTGCGTTGGTTTTATCAGAAGCACCAAAGGGTGCGTTTGGTTGTTATTAAGAGCACCAAAGGGGTGCATTGGGTTTAATGGCAGCACCAAGGGTGCGTTTGGTTTTCTCAGCCGCCGCTGAACCACCATCTTCACCTCTTATATTTTTTTTCTTTTTTCAAGTTGGTTGGTTATATATATTTTGTAAAAAAAACTAGTAACAATTTTAAAGTGGTTTTGTTTGTTTAGGCTTATTCCTAATTTTTGGCTTATTGTTTTGTTGGTTTTGTTCGGTTGATATACACGCCCGAAAGGGGTGTTTGTCTCGGCGTCATAACAGCCCCTACGGGGCGTTTGGTTCTGCGTACAAACTGCCCGAAAAGGGGTGTTTGTTTCAGCTTTTTGTGGCCTAGCAGGGGTGTTTGGATATGTGTTTTACAGCCCATAAGGGGCATTTGGTTTGCTGTTTAACAGCAGTAGAGGGGTGTTTGGTACAGCAGCCCCATAAGGGGCGTGCTTGGTTTTGCTGGTTTTTGGTTATTTGTTTAATCTCGTCTAGATATTTATAAATTAAAACACGCGGATATTGCAACATGGGTTGATTAAAGTAGAAAACATTGAGTTTTGTAAAAAAATGGGAAACATCGTATACGTGATTAGGTCATGTCGAAATTTCTATAAATTCTATACTTAGTAATTTTTAACTAAAACCTCTACTATTTTAGAAATCCGATAAAAGAACGAAGATATAAAGTCTTAGGGTTTATTAAATTGTAATTATACAATAATCCGGTAAATAAACGAAAACAATACTTTTATAAACGAGTCAACTAGTTTAACTAAAACCCGTCAAGGAAACGAAATGTTAACTTATAAAATGTTATTTTATAATACCCGGCTAAAAGACAAAATCATAACTTTTGTAGAAACTTTAAAAATGTCATTTATCTAATTTGAAACTTTAAAACGTGTGTTTATTTTTATACAAGAACGTTTTATTTAATTTAATTGGTGATTTCCGAAAACGTGTCGAATTATTCTGTTTCAATTATTTTTCTCACATTCCTTATATAATACTCGCAAAGTATTATATACCTCGATTTTTCTTTTGGTTATTTGTCTTTGTTATATAATTCACCATATGAATTATATACTTGTCCATTTTTCATATGTAATATATACGGAATACATTACATACTTTGCTTTCATTTTTTCGATTTATTTTATTTAACCAACCACCAAACTCCTACAACTTGTAATCCAAATCCCTTATCAACGTGTTGCGTTGATGTGCTCATCCATCGGAAAACCCGAATTCATCATCGCCAAGTAGTGGGATATAGCTGTTAAGTTAAGCTGCATCTTCTTGATCGAGCCGTTATGTTTTCCGTTTGTGATGTGCTTATTATTTGCATTTCTGCTAATTGTTCTGCAACATCAAGGTGAGTTCATAGCCCCACGTTTTACTTGTTTTATATTTTTACTTTACTATTTTAGGGTGAGAACATGCTCGTTTACAAACTTGTTTACTCTAATGATTTCAAGCTTTTATAAATGTTCGTTTGCAAACTCGATTACATGATTGATATCACACTTTGTTTTACTTATGGATGAAATTACTTAAAGTCTTTCTTTTGGAAATACATTGGTTGATTTTACTATGGACACAAGTATCTTGATCTACTTTCCCTGTTACGTGTTGCCTAAGTTACGAATAGACCACTAATGCCCGAACTATCATGAACCGTTAATTTCTTAACCGACCGTACTGGTTAAGTGAGCGTGAGTGTTATAAATAGATCTATTGGGACTGATTATCCCTATCCGGGTAAGTAGCGCTTACTAGTTTCGGAGGTCCGAACAAACGGATATATACCATGTCGGATTGTCAATAGGTGATCTTGGTCAGATACCTTTAGGGCGAGGAATACTATTTGGCATATAAAATGCTTCCTTTTAAATTGAGCTTCGGTGTCATGAGCTTAGCGCAACAGTAAATATTTTTATGTGAAGTTGTATTTGTTATAACTGTCACATGTGTTCTATAACTTGTGGTCCACACTGCTTTTGTTGAACATTTCAAATTGTTAAATACTTTTCATAATACTTTGAGTGAAGCTGTATTCACTAAACGTTTTTTATCCTCATAAATGTTTTACTTAAACCTATGAATTCACTCAACTTTATGTTGACCGTTTTTAGCATGTTTTTCTCAGGTGATTAGCTTTGGACTTCTTGACGTGCTATGTGGAGTCTACGTGCAATATGATACCTTTTATCAAGACTTTATTTCTCATTCATACTCGTTGTCTTTTGAAAACCAAATTATGCTTCCGCTATATTTTTCTTACGCTTCCGCAAATGTTTAATTTCATGTAAAACTTGTAAAACTTATCTATTTTTTTAAACAATGCAACGAGTTATGATTTTCAAAACGTCCAATAGTGGTCGTTCTCTCATGCCTTGTGTTCGAAATATGACGACGTCACGCCCTCGAACACGTATTCTGTCCAGGCCCCGTCTGGAGGTTATGACAGATTGGTATCCAGAGCCAAGGTTATAGAGAACCGTGTAGAATATTCTAGGTCGGTCATAACCATATGTGATCCTTACGTGCTTTTAATAGTGCGCATTATACGTGTTTTTGCTATGGGCGTATACGTGGAATATCATTTGCCCTTGAGCATTCATGTTATGGTGTTTATTTATCTCTGCCCGCGTTATATCGTTCCCCTTCGTTCATGTAGCTATAGCGCGTTATTTTTAGTCCTGAGCTCTATTTTGCTAATGAGCTTATAATTGTCCGTGGGCATTTAACTTTTTCTCCTCTGGCGTTTACGTTTGCCTTACGTATATTTCCCCATTTACATATATGGAAGCTGTCTATATATATATATATATATATATATATATATATATGTATATATATATATTATATATATATATATATATATATATATATATATATATATATATATATATATATATATAGTAGGGATCCAGTGAGAAGTAAATTAAAATAAGAAGTGGTGAGAAGTGACTAAAACCACACATTTGAGATGCAACGACTTCATTAGATAGCATTCTATTCATATTAGAATGCACCATTTCACCAAGTATATCGAAAGTAATTTGATGTGTATATGGATGCAAATTGATTTCATGATTTTAGCACTGTGCAGAGGAACAAAAAATATGGAAATCCATGAAAAAGGCATCTAATATATGTATATGCATCTAATTTAAAAAAGCTTGAAATGCGTATAATGCCTCTGAAGGATGTAGAGTTAGCGTTCTAAATTAAGTCGGTTGCAAATCTGATAAGTCGATTATAGTTACTTCTTATCCTTCTTATTTTAAGAAAACTTCTCATTTGATCCTAACTCTATATATATATATATATATATAACCTTTCTAAGACATAGTTTGAGTGAACAACAAAGTCTCTAAAAAAACCCTTCAAAAGACATTGTGAAAGACACAATTTTCTCGTTTACCTCCTAAAACCAAGCCCCTCGTGATTACTCTACTAACGAAGGTCTTTAATAAAACTTTTTCACGACTTTACATTATATCGTTTTGCATAACTTTGAAATTCCTTACAGTCTGCCGACCCCACTGGTTATCCTACTATTTAATTTTGAAGACGACTTTGAACACCCATCCGATACTGTTGAAACATCTACGTCAGCTCGTTACGTCTCAATTTCTCTTACTTCTTGTACCTCCTAGGAGCATGCCGATTAATTCGCACACAACTTTAACCAAAACCCACAACTCAATAACATCCTATTTTTGGAAATACACGACTTTTGAAAAATCTCGGACTTAATTTTCATTTTCCTTTACTCATTCGAATTTTGAAGAAAAAAAAAATACCGAAAACAATAACAAGGAATGATTTCTAACAAGGATCGAGTGATTATAAAACCCCTACGAATTGCTAATGCAATTAAAAAGCTATTTTGCTGTCTATGAGGCAAGAGCTGAATGGCTCACAACTAAATAGAACCGGGTCGTATCGTTAGATAAACCGAGGTGGTAAGGAATGCCAAAGCAACGAAATGTATGACAAACAGGCCGTAGAGAACTTACATTGCTAGACTAAATAACAAAATTTGAGATGTTGAAAAGTTACCCTTCTACAACAAACGTAAATTGCACTACACTGGGCCATGCACTATGAAGTGTAACAAATACGAGAGAGTTGGTCATATGACTAGAGATTGTAGGAGACCCGTTTCAATAACGACTTAGAGACCGCAGTGGCAAATTAGAAACATGAGGTACCTATTATGAGTATGGAAAATCAGGACATTAACAGAGAGTTGGGAAATTTAACCAATCTAAACCGTGCGAACCGTATTTGGGAGGTAAAAGCTCGCAGGAACTCTAACGCCGTCAAATATAATGCTAATGCTTAAGGAGAGATTTTCCTACCTTGTCTAGTGAAAACTAAGTAGACTTGGACTGTAACTCCTAAAGATTCACTAGTTACTATCCTTGTGAATTTTAGTATGTGTGATGTTTTTAAACCCCTTGTTCATATTGTGTAATGAGTCGTTACACTTTAACAACTCTAATCAACTCATGTAAGCCTACTCCTCGAGTTGTTACCATGTAATACGAAACATTATCACTAATATTTAATAAACCGGCCAACTATATAAACTATTTGGAGTTATCGATATAGACAATTTTATATCGTCTCATAAACAGAGTTATCGTTACTTTATAAACTATTTTATCGCCAGCCTACAAACCGTTTTGCTGATAGCTTACCATTTATTTTGCTAACACCTTATAAACCATTTTGATATCATTCTATAAACCATTTTGTCAATATATTATAACTATCATACTATCACCTCATAAACTATTTTGCTACCATTTTATAAACAAATATGCTTTCATCTTATAACCTATTTTGCGGTTATTTATAAACTCTTTTGCTACCATATTAAAAACTACTTTATAGTCATCTTACAAACTATTCTTGTTCATCATATAACTATTCGTGACATTTATAACTATTTTTTCGTGGTCACTTTATAAACTATTTGGTTGTCAGCTCGTAAACTATTTGTTATCATATTATAAACCCCTTACCGTTACATTATAAACCGTCACGTAATTTTCTCGTAAACTATTTTGCTATCACCTCATAAACTATTTTCCACTATCTTACAACACATCTTGTGTCATTCTATAACTACCTTGTTTTCATTTTACAAACTATTTTGCTACCTTATAAACCATACTATTTGTACCATATGAAATTTTAAACATAAAACTAGTTTGACAAAATGAGCATTGCATCGTAGTCCTTAATTATACATAGCCTGGTGATCTATGTATAATTCAGGAAGGACCATGCTATGCTGGGGAGTAGTCACCTTAAAAAACTTGACAATTCCATCCTTACCTCCATTTATCAATTTTTCACTCTTTCCTCTATACTTTCCAAAACGAGATTTTATTGTTATTTTATGTTTTAAAATAAACAGAGATATTTGCGTGCGACATTCTGAGTTGTGTTGGGTCATGTGTACTCCTGTTTGGTAAGCGCTGAAACTAAGAAGTAGATATTTCCTAAAACCTTATCAAATAGAGACAATCAGACCATACCCTTAGACCCGAGAGACCCCGAATCACACACGCTCTTTGTTAGCTCACGATAAAGTTGGATTTGTTGTGAGTAAGAAGTAACGAACTAAAACTTCCTAATTAGCTTATAAACCAAGAGAACTAGGAAGATTTTCCTTCAATGACTTACGTTTTATAAGGTCATTTAGAATCACACGTGAATTATAGATTCCTCCCGCACTCGACAAAACCTCTGATGGACTGAAGTTAAAATCAAAGGATGAAATTTATTGCAAGTACATGGAACCTAGTTTTAATAATAAACCTCACCTCCCGCTGATTTATCCTTTTAAAACGACATCGTCCCATCTAACCCGTGAGACACTAATATACCAACTTTGAGTTAGCCGCCGAAAAGATCATCAGGAATGATACTAATCATTTGGAAGATTACACTGAATTGGTCCTAAACCATCCAATCCAAATATAGACTTTTTTAAAGTCAAAATCTTTTGCCCGTAGAACTTGGTAATTTTGACATTATCCTCAGTATAGGTTGGTTGACAAAGTGCCACGCCATAATCATATGTGATAATATATATATATATATATATATATATATATATATATATATATTATATATATATATATATAATATATTAAAAATATATATAGATTTAGTTTTCGTATCTCCTTAGGTGATGAAACCTTAACGATTCAAAGCAATAGGAGTGATGGATATGCATCGATAGTTGCTAAAAAGAGCAAGGTTGTTTGATAGGATTGATACGTTGAAGCGGGATAACTTGAGACTCGGAGGCATGTTATGTGTTGAGAGAAAGAGAGTTGACCGTCTCACCCCTTCGTAGTAATGTCGTAGGGATCAAAGGGATTTTAAAATAAAACAATTTTCCTTATAGTGGGGAGCCTCCATATTGTTTTGTCCAAAAAGGATGGATCCTTCAGGATGTACAATGACTACCGAAAATTTAACAAGCTAACCGTGAAGAAAACCGATAACCCGATACCTAGTATAGACGATCTATTTTCCGATAAACTACGAGGATGTTGCATCTACTCGAAAATCGACCTAAGGACTAGCTACCACCAACTAGAGTTCGAGAAAAAGATTTTCTAAAACTGCATTTAGGACCAACGCACCAAAGGTATTCATGGATCTCATGAATCGGGTGTGCAAACCGTACTTGGATAAGTTCATGATAGTATTCATCAATGATTTGTTTATCTACTCAAGCAGAAATAAGGACTACGAGGAACACCTTAGGCATATCTCGGAATTGCTTAAGAATAAGGAATTGTACGCCAACTTCTCTAAGTGTGAATTCTGGCTCCCGAAAGTGCAATTTCTAGGTCACGTTGTTGATAGTCAATACATTCATGTTGATACCGCCAAGAGTGAGTCAATCAAGGATTAGGAAACGCCTACGAATCCGATGAAGATACGCAAATTCTTAAGTCTTGCCGGTTACTACCGACGATTTATCAAAGATTTCTCTAGGATAGAGAAACCTCTAACCGAACTGACTCAGAAAAATGAGAAATACGAATAGGAAGAGGAAGAAAAGGAAGCCCTTAAACTGTTAACAGTGCACCGATTTTTTGCATTTACCCGACGAAACAGAAAACTTCGTGGTTTACTATAACGCCTCGCATAATGGATTAGGAACTATAATTAGGCAGAAG
>BQNB010030592.1:26388-52966 GCA_026074375.1 Tanacetum coccineum | reverse complement strand
GGTAAATCTAAGTCAGAAGAAAAATAACCTAATGTTATAAAACTACAAAATGATAAACATTATATACACTTTTAATGCAAGAAACTGCTTGTAAACTATTATTTCCATAGTTTTAAACATTATATACACGATGATAAACATTATATACACTTTTAATGTAGAATGATAAACATTATATACATACATTATAAACATTATATTATACATATATTATAAACATTATATACACAATGATAAACATTATATACATACATTATAAACATTATATACACAATGATAAACATTATATACACTTTTAATGCAGAAAAAAGAATAACCTAATGTTATAAAACTACACAATGATAAACATTAGGTTTTTTTAATAAATATCACTAGATCATGTCATCTTTATTATCAAACAATCTTTTATATAATAAAGCAAAACCTCAAGTGGGGACTTTTGTATTTCAAAAAAACCAAATCATACCTTATTAGGCAACATTTTTTTAATTATTATTTATTTATTTTAAGTATATTCAATTAATAAAACTTAAATAATTCTTTATTTGGAAAAAGTGTTTACAAATTCGATTTTATGAAAAAATTAAGTTAAAAAATACATGTGTCAAAAGTTAAAAGATAAAAACTTGTAGGAAAGCGGAGTAATATACAATTATTAAAGGGTGTAATTTGAAACAAACGTAAAATACACAATTATCCCAATTAGATGATTAATAATCGTCAACATAAATCAATTTCACTGTCGAGAACACAATTAACCCTAAATCATTGAAGAACAAAGTTTGAATATCACAATCACGATTCTCAAAATTAATTACAACTCATTCAATTCAACTTTGGCTCAACTTTGGTTCTTCAATGATTTAGGTAAGATTTTAGGTTCCATGTCTAATTTTCTACAACATTTTTGTTATAATCGGGTTTGTTCCAACGAGTCAGGATTTAAGTTTGAGGAACGTCGGTTAATCCAAGGTATGGTTTCAATTCAACGAGTCAGGATTTAATTATTTTGTTAATGCAATAGGTATCGAACATGTAAACCATTGTATCAATAAAAAACCATTTTTTAGTCATGGAAAATTCTAATTAATTTTAAAAAAGTTAGTCACTTTTCGGGATAACTGGTTTCTAATTTGCTATGCTATTAGCAAAACATGATGCTCACTTTTTTTAGTTTAGGCTTTATCGTTCTTTTATAAGCTTTGTGAGTGATTATTTTTTACACAGATTTAGCTTATTTTTTTGGGTACAGTTCAATTAGTCTCAAAATTAAAGGAGATGAGACATTTGCTAGCCCATAATATGCTAGATCGAGTGATATAATAATGTTCAGCTTTTCGACCAAATGCTTGCATCTTTCGGATAATTGTTCACAATGGACTATTGTTTATAGTTTTAATTATGAATTTTTCTTTAACCATTGAAGAGAGTAGAAAGGATAAATCATTTTTTCTTCATTATCCATGCTAATTGGTTCGTGTTTGTATCTGTTATGTTTTAACAAAAACTTATGTCGTAGGTGGAGAAAATGCGTAGTGCGTGATTCAAATTTATTGTCGATTTTAAGGCTCTTAAAGATTTTAGGATGTTTGTACAAGACTATGAGCAACGAGTGTTGTTTTGATGTTGCATGATTTCTGTAAACACTGAAACACACCTTTAGGTTAGTGGAACTTGCTACAAGCAAAACAACAATTACATGCCGTAATCATGGATTGAACAAGTGTTGCATAAAAAAATATACAAAAACAAAACTATTTATCATACAATACAGCTTATAATATTAGTTTTGCATAGTTATATAGCAGGTCAACTCAACTCAAAGTCTCAAACTAATGTGCTTTTCAGTATCATAAGCATGACTTACACATGCCAATTGGCAAACAACTCTGCCTTCATATTGAATTCATTAATAAATAATAAATTATTCCTAATAAATCCGATCTGAGTCATTTGAATAGATGACGGGTGATATACATTAAGAAGTGGAAGGTCATAACGGTATGTTGGATTGAATGGTATGCGCTTTCAAGCCCTGCAACTTTTAAATCTTTTATATGAGTTTCTGTTGTTCAACTTTATAGCAATCTTTATTAGGGGACCTCTCTTCCACTCTAGATACAAAAAGATAGAGAAATTATCGACCTTTATGTGAAGGTCGTCAAATTGTCCTCTGTTGAGACCATTGCAGATAGGATTAGATCTATTTTTGTCTGTCTTCGATGAGGAAGCCTTCGGTTAGTGATAAACTATCTCATCTTGAAAAAAAATACCTGCATTATAATTGAGTATTACAATCGCTTCCTTTCATAAGCTCAAATGCTAAACCAGTGTTTAACCGAGGTTAATGCTAATCCAGTGTTTAATCGAGGTTAAGTCAGATTACCAAATTGAAGCTGATCTGGGAAAAGTTTTCTTTATCGTATGAGAGGAAGTGGCTTCAATTGTATATGGAAAGATTATTTGGCCCATAAAATTAGCTATTTTGGAGTTGTTACGGGGAACTGATGGAACTGCTTGGCAAAAGCAGCGAAAACATTTGAGATGTTGAATTCAGAATTCAGAAAGTCAATGGGGAATGTGGAATTACAGAAGACACGGGCTGCTAATACCAAAGAAAAGCTTAACTTGCTTGTGACAGAAGGTAAGCCATTGGTTCAGCAACGTGACTTATTGAAGCAAGTGATTGTTGAAAAAACAAATGAATTACATAGATGTTTGATTGAGCTACAAGAAAAGTCAACTGCCTTAGAGGCTGCTGATTCATTGAAAGAAGCCCTTTTGCAAAGAAATGTGGTACTTAAAAAGTGTGAAGAAGTTGTCATTTAGTGGTGTTGGAGAGCAACTTCACCCATCTGATATTGTTGCTGATAATATCATGTGGCTTGCAAATAAATCTATCACGCTACATGATGAAATTGATAGAACTAAAGAGGCTGCAAATGCTAAGATTGATCGCCTTACAGTGTCATTGGTGCTGGAAAGAACTATCTTGCAGAGGATAGATTGGAGCTGGATAAGTGCTCGAATAAGATAGAAAATCTATCTGAAGAACTTCATAATTGAAAGATCAAAACGGGTCTTTGCAAGTTGATCTTCAACGATATAAGGATAAAGCTGCCCTATTAAGGGAGAAGTTGTTTTTGGTGGTTAAGAAGGGCAAAGGTTTGGTTCAAGAGCGTGATAGCTTGAAACAACAAATGGGTGAAAAGAATGCTCAGATTGAAGAATTAAAGACCGAGTACATCAAGAAGAAAGGGATGTGGGACAGATTGTAGAGTTGGAATCTGATCTCCAGCCTTTATTAAAAGAAAGGGATCAAGTTGAGCAGTTCTTACCTGAGAGCAATACCCCTTATTACAGCGGGTAACTGAGGCAACCGATGAAATTGCTATTCCAATTGATGTAACAGATCCGGTTGAAAAGGCGAAGTGGTGTGCCACGTATTTAAATGAATGTCAATTGGAAATAGTGAAGATTGAGCATGAGTTGGAGATCTCAAAGATAAAGCTGGTAAGCCAGCAAGCCAATTAAAGTAGGTAATTAAGGCAACTGATGAAATTTCTATTCCAGTTGATGTAACAAAGTTAGTTTAAAAGGTGAAATGATGTGCAACATAGTTCAATGAATGTTAAGCTACAAAGGTGAAGGCCGAGGGAGTTAGGAGACGTAAAAGATGAAGCTGGCAAGCCAATTACAGCGGATGATTGTGGCAACTGATTAAGTGGTGTGCAACATATATACATGAATGTCAAGTTGCAAAGGCGAAGGTAGAGCAGGAGTTGGGGGACATAGGCTTGCAAGTTGACTGATGTTGTATCAACCATGAAGTCCCTTGAAGATGCGCCATTGGTTTCATAACAACATATGGCTCAATTAACCAAAGAAAAGAGAGAATTAGAAGCTGTGAAAACCGACATTGAAGAAGAATTGTGAAAAGCGATGGGAAGAGGGTTCTACTCATGCCATCAATCTAAATGAAGCCCACAAAAGTATAAAATCCCTGGAAGATGCAACGTCTCAGTTGCAGACACATGTTTCTCAGTTTTCCAATGTAAATAGCAAAAGAAGATGAGAGGAATAAAAGAGAAGCAGTGTAATCTAATAAGCAAATTGTTGCATTAATGAAAGATTGTGTTAACATTTTGTTTGCATATTTAATGAATATCTAAGTTTTGTGTAGAGGTGGCAACTTTAACCCAAATCCTTTTGTATGGGTCGATATGGGTTGTGCGTTAAACGGGTTAAAGCTACCTAAAGTAGATATTATAATGCATACAACCATATAAATGGTTTTTGTTCAATAGTTTAGTTTATTATTGCAATATAATTGTTTATCTAAGCATAAATAATGAATCGGGAATTTGTCTTATTTTTTTAATTAATTATGGACAAAAAAGTAACTGTTAGCCAACCTTCCTGGCCGCCCATCATACCACCTGTAATTCTGTGGCAATAAAAGTCTTATGACATGCACCATGCATTACCATTTTCTATTTCATGCTTACTTAAATCTATCTTATTTGCTTTTCAGAGGCTGAAAATGATCTTATGTCATAGTCCGAAGTAAGATCCTTATATCAAAAGATTAAAGGGATTGCAATTCCATTTTCAAATATCGGAGAAGGAGAAACAGAGGCTTATGATTCACAACCTTCACAAAATGTCTTTTATATAGTTGAAAATGTAAATAAATTGCTGGATCAGATTAACATGTTGTCTGATTCCAAAAAAAAAAAAACTACACTCAACTCTTTAAAAGCAGGCCTTTGAAATTGAACGTTTGAAGGATGAATTTGAAGAAGCCAACAATAAACCTGAATACAAGCATAAAAGGAACGGTTCGAACCCCACGGCCAAAAGGTCGGAAACCATGGTTACCCACTACAATCTTACACTAACACTCTTAATAAAATGATTTTGGAGGTTGTAAATATTCAGAAAACTTCTTCAGTCACATGACTGTTTTTATGGACCCAAATCAGCCCACCCGTAAATAAACAAGTGAAACTGCCAGCTATTGATTTGAAGGATGGAAAGGCACTATAATTTGTAAACTTGCTCCACCTAATATATTTGTGGCTATAAAATGATTTTGAATGCAAGTATTTTATTGTGCAACTCGCTGGTTTGTGTCTTGATTTTAGTTTTTCATCATAATTATTGTTTGGATTTTCTTGATGCATGACCGTAAGCAACAGGTATGTACATGTAGTGCATCTACGACTACATTTCTCGCTGGTGATGTCAATTTTTATGAAGAAAATATTAATAACATTTGAAATGTAGTATATGATTTTGGATTTCCAACCATTCGTTTGATTTTTTATTTTCTTTATATAGAGAAATGTAGTCGTAGCATGGATGTGTGCAACATAAGACGTGTAATGCGCTAATAAATGATAAGAGTTTGATAGAATACATCTTTTAAGCTCTTGCTATATAGTATGTGAACAAAACTTAAAAATCTAATCGATAATAATACATAATTAAAATCTTATCAAAAAAGCCCGTGCGTGCACGGGTATTATAACTAGGTCCAATGTCAATTAAAGGTACCCATCTTTTTTTTTTCTCAATTTAAGGTATCCATCTTGTTTTTGGTTGCAATGTTAGGCAATCAACAAAATCATATAAAGGACTAACGATGCAATAATAAAATAAACGATCGTTAGAAATTTAACTTGAAAACTTGTTAATTGCCTAACATTGCAACCAAAAACAAGATGGATATACCTTAAATTGAGAAAAAAAAAATGGGTACATTTAATTGACATTCTACCTAAGATGGGTACCTTTTTATGCGATTTGCCCTTTTATAAAAGGAATGAAGTGTCAAATTTATTTCTTGTGTCCCCTCTCCCTCCCTATAAAAGCCACGCCTCTCATTCATTCCTCTCCATCATATTTCTCTTCAATCATCTCCCTGACAAAATATTATTCATCCATCTTGTGAAGAAATCCAAGTATTGAAGTTTTGAGGTCTTTTGGTGGTTCTCTTAGTCTCATAAGTTTATTCCGTTCATCTTCTTCCTCTAATCTTCCAAGTAAGTTTAATTTAATAGATGTGTAAAATTAAATCATAAGATTATTATGAAATGATTTTTTATAATAATAAACAAGAAAACAAGGGTTTAAAAAACATAGACTATAGATAAGGGTTATATTGCTTTAAAGACTGGGCAGATTTTTGGGTCAAGTTCAACAGATCATAACTTTATGATAAAGAATTATTTCGACATGTTTCTTGAGTCTAAATTGAATTATTTTGAATCTAGTTTCTGAAAAATCTGGCCTCAAGTCGATTGGAGGTCGGGAATGTCAGTTTTTCGAATTTACAAGATGAAGTATCAAGGCTGGGAATTAATTCTGAAAATCTCACTTTTGGTGTACGATTTTTAATTTAAAAATGGTAATTATTTAGGCTTCAAAACTTATAGGTCTTGTTATTTATAATATCAGGGACTTCCCTATTTTTTTTCATGAATTATCAAAATGTCTAAGTGAGTCAAATAAGAGCCAACTTTTCAAAAGTCCCTGCCCAGCCTAAATTTGGGACTGTTTTGATTAATGAAGGTCAAAGGACCACTTAAATTATGAATTGATCTAATTCCTTTCAGGGAGACACTTTAAATACATCATATGTGACCTGTGAATTTTGGTAGAAATTTTAAAGAATCTTTTGATTGGGTATTTAAGTCGGGAAAGTCAAGTAAAATAAAGCAGAAAATCTTTGATTAATGAAAGTATAATAAAAGTATAATACTTTTGAAAAGAGTATGATAAGTAAATCTTAAATTTTTTTTTTGAACGGCAATTTAACATTAAAAAACTAGCAAGGAGATAGAGAATTACAAGACAATGGATTTAGGACATTTCATCCATTTTTACATCTATTGGAACACCAAGTAAAAGAGTGCGAAACAATATCATCAAAAAGAAGATCCATACGCGGATGAGAGGATCCAAAAAGCACTTGGTTGCGGAATTTCCAAATCATCCACCACATAACATAAAAGACGCCTTCCAACACTTCCTTTAGAACTTTAAAAAACCGAGTAGAGTTGAACCAAGCAATCCACTCATCATAAGAAGAAAAATCTGGAATATTCATTTCCCACCATCGAGCAATTTTACGCCATAAAGTCCGAGCTAAATTACAAGAGAAGAAAAGATGCGAACAAGATTCTCCAGCTAATCCACAATTTGGGCAAATAATAGAAGGAATATCAATCCCACGAAGAGAAAGATTAAGTCTCGTGAGGAGCTTGTCCAGAAAAACTTTCCACGCTAAAATATTTACCTTTATTGGAATCACTTTCACCCATCTAGTAGAGTCACCAACAGTAGGTAAAAGAATGTCATCAATATATGTTCTAGCCGAATGAACCAAAAACCCACCAGAAGATCCGAGAAGCCATGTCCATCGGTCATTGGATGGAGACAAGGAAATAGACCCAACAAGATCAGCTAGATGATGAAGCTGCTCTTCTTCCACCCCACCACAGGGAGATCTACGAAAAGAAGCAACAAACGAAGCATCGGTGAGTTTATCCGCAACCGTCATACCTTTTCTGATCTTTAAAGCATACAAACGAGGGAAAGTTCTGCTAAGCGGGTTTTCATTAATCCAACAGTCTTCCCAAAAGAGAGTGTTCACACCATTTCCCACTTTCTTTTTCAAAAGAGCAATAAGGTTAATACCTTTCGTGGACAAAGAATTGAGCTCTTTCAAAATACAGTTCCAAGGAGATAGGCTGGAAACCGAACCTGCATGGGCAAAAGGAGAACAATTGCCATATAAAACAACAATAAGACGATGTGACATTAGAAGTATCTTTTGTAGATACGTTGCTTGTGGATTAAGTCTCTTTTGGTTGATCTTTCTTTTCGTTCGAATAAGGTACGGATATTCCGTCCTTTCAGTAAGGGCTTCTCTTTTCGTATTCCTTTGAATTCTTTTAGTATGATGAACTTTGATATGCTCCTTATGATTATCATGACTCCCTATGCTCCTTTTGAACTCTTGTATGATTGACTCTTTTGGCACTTATGAACCTTTGACAATATGGACCATGATTACAATTTGAAACCTTTGTTAAACCTATATGAAACCCTTAGCCCGAGCTTCAGTAACTAGCCATGGAGGTACCATGGCCATGTCATCGATGCACCAGTGGCATGACACTATCTGGGGCGGTGTCATTGGTCCCCGGCGTTCCATTTTGTTATGTGTTATGATATGATATGATTCAGTACTCGCCACTAGTGCTTGTGCTTCAGTTATTTGTTTTGCAGCATGAGTTTACTCTTAAGAATATTGATTTGAAGATCCGAAGCCAAAAATAAGCATTTGAGCATACGAACTATGGTAAGGATGTTTGCTCTATCCCATTTGCCAATGAAGACTGCGTCATCAGCATAGAAAAGATGAGATAACATCAACGAATCATCAAATCGGATACCCTTAAAAAGATCAGCATGTATGATATTATTGAAAGAAAGATGCAAACTTTCCATAACTAAGATGAACAAATAAGGAGATAAGGGGTCTCCTTGCTTCAAACCCTTGTGGAACTTAAATTCAGCGGTCGGACTACCATTAACAAGAATAGATCCCATAGCCGACGAAAGACATCCTTGAATCCATCCTCTCCATTTGATGCCAAACCCAAAGTTTCTTAAAATTATATCTAAGAAGTCCCATCTCACAGAATTAAAAGCCTTTTTAAAATCCACTTTAAAAATCATGGCTTTCGATTTATGAGCTTTGCACCAAGAAATAAGCTCATTTAAGATGAAAGGACCGTCAAAAATTTGACGGTTGGATACAAAAGCAGATTGAACATCACTAATAAGCTCAGATATTACCATCTTAAGACGATTAGCCAAAATCTTAGAAACGATCTTGTAAAAACACCCAATGAGACTAATTGGTCTGTAATCTTTAACAAACTTCGCATCATGTTTCTTAGGGATTAGAGCAATGAAGGATGAATTACATCCAGGAGGGAACTTACTTGAGATGAAAAACTCACGGATCGCATTAACAAAATCTTGCTTAAGAATATCCCAAAAAGTACGAATAAAATCAAATGAGAAACCGTCCGGACCTGGCGATTTATTGGTTCCGCAATCCCAAACCGCTTTCTTGATCTCATCAAACGTAACATCACACTCCAAGTCATCCACCTGCTCAGAAGAAAGCTTTTTGAACAAATGACAATCAATATCAATACAAGGACCACAAGGACTCTCAAATCGATTGGCAAAGTGAATGTACATATAACAAATCCGAATAACTGAAAAATATGTTCTTTATTATCGTGTCTTAAAAATCAAATACCTATTTAACTCTATACATAATAGAACATGATGTTGTCTAATAGTTAGGACCTATCATAGTATCCGAAACATGAAGTTTAAAAAAGGTGTGACTTTATAGGACATGAGTTGAAATTGAGAATCAAGTGTTGGGGTTGAGGCTCGGACATAGGTGTAGTCAACGAGATAAAAATGTGCGATTCGGAGCTATTGTGAGCAGTGTTTTAAAACCCGGTTGAACCGCCGGTTAAACCGTGACCCGGTGACTCGATCGGGTCAATTAAAAAACCAATTTTTAAAACATTGATTATGAGTGAGCACAAAGGCATTTTAAACAAAAAAGCTTAAAATTAGATATGAGTTTTGGTTTTATCCCACATTGATAAATGAACAAGCTTAAGAGGGATATATAATCGAAAGCACGAAGGTTTTTAGCTCGAATGAATGCGTCTATGTGAATGTTCTATTATAAGCATCTTCAGCTAGACTTGTATCCATTTTTTATCATACATGAATGGATCCGTCTAATTAAATACGCATATGAAAGTTGTCAAACTCTGGGTCGTATTTCATGTATGATAACTGTAATGTAAAAACATTTAGGCGGATGTGCTTCTGTGACTCCTTTACACTGGGGCGGACCTAGAGGGTTCTTGAGGGTTTACGGAACCCGAAGGATATTTGCCACCTAGTGTAATTTTTTGTTAAAATGAACATGGTCTAGAAATTTTGTGTCACACAAATAAATGTCGTGTTTGGTTATTCGACTAATATATCAAAAGAAATATTTGTCTTCTTAACTTGTTTACTAGTTTCAGTGAAATCATACATTTTAATTCATTTTTGTTTACTTTATTCTTAGAAAAAAAATTGACACGTGTTGACTTAGAGTTCTATGTCTGCTACCGCTGCTTTTACACTCTGAAATTCACCCGGCCCGTGATAGGTGAGTAATAATCAGTGCTCACATTTATGTAATTTATTCTGGATATTGTTAAATTGTTAAAACTTAAAACCATGCACTATGGGAGGTGATTTGCACACTCTTCTAATTAATTGACACACTCAAAAGTGTTGCATGTTGACATTTATACCCTTGTAGTGGTGAACATGAATATAGGTGATCTAGGGGTATAAATGTCAACACACAATACTTTTGAGTATGCCAATCAATTAAAGAAGTGTGCAAATAATCTCCCATGCACTATATCTTTTTTTTATCAGTGTAATTATGAGCCATTTTTTAGCATAAAATGTTTTAAGCGTTTCCTAAGTTAACTAGATTCCGTTGTATTTTTCATGACAATAGACCAATTATAGTAACACAACATATATTAGTATAGAGTTAAGATCAACATAGACCCATTATTTGTCATAAATCCAATGAATCAATCTCAACCATTTATTTTTTCATCAAAAATAAAAAAACTCACTTTCCACCTCTTTTTTAAAAATAAAATATCTTACAAACGGTAAATCGTCACACGACAAAAAAATACATCATCGCGACGAGTATTTTTTTATCTTTCAGTAGACGGGTGACACGATATACTTTCGAGGAACTTTTTTTCGATTTTTTTTTCAGTCATGAATTGCGAAAATCATATATATGATTATGATTCGTATAACGAATCATATATGATTTCATAAAATCATATATGATTTCATGAAATCATATATGATTTCATAAAATCATAATATATGATTTGTGATTCTAACGAACTTTTTTTCAATTTTGTTTCAGTCACGAATTGCGAAAATCATATATGATTCGTATAACGAATCATATATGATTTCATAAAATCATATATGATTTCATAAAAATATATTGCGTTATATGAATCATATATAGATTTTCGCAATTCGTTGACTGAAACAAAATTGACAAAACGTTCGTTAGCAATACAAAACACACACATATGATGTGTTATGAAATCGGCGAGCGAGCGAGAATTCATTGGCAAACCTCTACTGGACTCAATATGAAATCATAAATGATTCGTTTATACTAACACCTAATCATATATATATTTCGCGATTCATGACTGAAAAAAAAATCGCCAAAAAAAAGTTCATCGTCAAAGCAGTGATATATCGGAAATGTCCGGACGTCAACTGAAGATACATAAAATCACTCGTCGGGCGATGATGTAATTTTTTTTTGTCCTTGTGACGATTTACCGTTTGTAAGATATTATATTTTTAACAAAAGATGGAAATGGTTTTTTTATTTGTTGATGAAAACCATAAAATGGTTGCGACATGATTCTTGGCTTTATGACAATAATGGGTCTCTTTTGACGTCTTAGCTCTCTAACTAATAAGATGTTGTGTTACTATAAAGGTCTATTGTCATGAAAAATACAACGGAATCTAGTTAACTTAGGAAACGCTTAAAACATTTTATGCTAGAAAATGGCTCATAATTACACTGATAAAAAAAAGATATAAGTGCGCAATGGAATTATTTGTGCACACTTCAATTAATTGATATTGCAATACGTCAAAAAGTATTGTGTTGACATTTATACCCCTAGATCACCTATATTCATGTTCACCACTACAAGGGTATAAATGTCAACATGCAACACTTTTGAGTGTACCAATCAATTAGAAGAGTGTGCAAATCACCTCCCATAGTGCATGGTTTTAAGTTTTAACAATTTAACAATATCCATAATAAATTACATAAATGTGAGCACTGATTATTACTCACCTATCACGGGCCGGGTAAATTTCAGAGTTTAAAAGCAGTGGTAGCGGACATAGGACTCTAAGTCAACACGTGTCAATTTTTTTTCTAAGAATAAAGTAAACGAATTAAAATGTATGATTTCACTGAAACTAGTAAACAAGTTAAGAAGACAAATATTTCTTTTGATATATTAGTCGAATAACCAAACACGACATTTAATTAGGTTCCACAAAATTTCTAACCAATGTTTCATATTTAACAAAAAATTACACTAGGTGGCAAATATCCTCCGGGTTCCGTAAACCCTCAAGAACCCTCTAGGTCCGCCCCAGTGTAAAGGAGTCACAGAAGCACATCCGCCTAAATGTTTTTACATTACAGTTATCATACATGAAATACGACCCAGAGTTTGACAACTTTCTTAAGTTGGGGGAAATAATAATAGGGTTTAATTTACATTAGATCGGAAGATCGGAAGATTGTAGTTAAATGGTTTTGAAGCTTGTTAAATAGACGCATTCATTCGAGCTAAAAACCTTCGTGCTTTCGATTATATATCCCTCTTAAGCTTGTTCATTTATCAATGTGGGATAAAACCAAAACTCATATATAATTTTAAGCTTTTTTGTTTAAAATGCCTTTGTGCTCACTCATAATCAATGTTTTAAAAATCGGTTTTTTAATTGACCCGGTCGAGTCACCGGGTCACGGTTTAACCGGGTTTTTGGGTCAAAGCCGGCTTCCGGTCACTCGACCGGTTCACGGTACAACCGGTTCAACCAGCCAAGTCAACTCGGGTTTTAAAACACTGCTCACAATAGCTCCGAATCGCACATTTTTAGCTCGTTGACTACACCTATGTCCGAGCCTCAACCCCAACATTTGATTCTCAATTTCAACTCATGTCCTATAAAGTCACACCTTTTTTAAACTTCATGTTTCGGATACTATGATAGGTCCTAACTATTAGACAACATCATGTTGTTTCGGATACTATGATAGGTCCTAACTATTAGACAACATCATGTTCTATTCTTTTTCTTTTTTTTTAACATCGGATTTTATTAAGAAACTAGCAAGAAGCTAAAATTACAGAGAAATCAAAGAAGGATTTTTAAGCCAATCATCCCAACTGAACGATGCATTACATCTAGACTACAGGTGATGTACTGAGTGTGATGTTTTTTTACGTTTGATGAAATCAGAAAGCGGTTTTGGGATTGCGGAACCAATAAATCGCCAGGTCCTGACGTTTTCCACATTTGATTTTATTCGTACTTTTTGGATATTTTTAAGCATGATTTGTTAATGCGATCCGTAAGTTTTTCATCTCAAGTAATTCCTCCTTGATGTAATTCATCCTTCATTTGCTCTACATCCTAAAAAC
Organism: Tanacetum coccineum; assembly: GCA_026074375.1. Lineage (NCBI taxonomy): Eukaryota > Viridiplantae > Streptophyta > Magnoliopsida > Asterales > Asteraceae > Tanacetum > Tanacetum coccineum. The sequence continues at coordinate 39,560 of BQNB010030592.1, read as the reverse complement.
ATGATGCAATTTTGTTAAAGATTACAGACCAGATTAGTCCTCATTGGGTGTTTTTACAAGATCGTTTCTAAGATTTTGGCTAATCGTCTTAAGATGGTAATATCTGAGCTTATTAGTGATGTTCAATCTGCTTTTGTATCCAACCGTCAAATTCTTGACGGTCCTTTCATCTTAAATGAGCTTATTTCTTGGTGCAAAGCTCATAAATCGAAAGCCCATGATTTTTAAAAAGTGGATTTTGAAAAGGCTTTTGATTCTGTGAGATGGACTATCTTATATTATTAAATTAAGAAACTTTGGGTTTGGCATTAAATGGAGAGATGGATTCAAGGATGTTCTTTTGTCGGCTATGGGAATTCTAATTCTTGTTAGAAAGGTAGTCCGACCGCTGAATTTTTAAGTTCCACAAGGGTTTTGAAGCAAGAGACCCTTATCCTCCTTATTTGTTCATCTTATTTATGAAAGTTTGCATCTTTCCTTTCAATAATATCATAAATGCCTGATCTTTTTAGGGGTATCAAATCCGAGTTTGATGATTCGTTTACATTATCTCATCATTTCTATGCTTAATGAACAGCAGTCTTCAGATTGGCAAATGGGATATAGCACACATCCTTACCATAGTTTCGTAAGCTCAAATGCACTCTTTTTGGCTTCGGGTCTTCAAATCAATATTCTTAAGAGTAATACTCATGGGCCATTGGAGTCTCTAATTAGAAGTTTTCTTGCGTCAGCTAACATTATTGGTATTCTACTTTTTTTCACTCCGTTCACTAGCTTGGTGTCAAGATTGTGGATTCTCCTTCTAGGAGAAAGGCTTGGGATGAGATAATTGGTAAAGTTTCTAACATATTATCAAAATGGGAAAATTAAGACCTGCCTTCCGTTGGTGGACTCTTACGTTAATCAAGTCTGTGCCTTACGCCCATGCCTCTTTATCATATTGTGTCGCTTTATAAAGCTCCTTTGGGTGTCTTCGTGACTTGGAATCCCTTCGCATAAAATTTTTTAATGGTGCCCGATATAAATGAAAAGAGAGTGCTCTATGTTATTGAACAAAATTTTGGCTTCTACACAAAAGAAGGAGGGCTAGGTGTGTCTACTTCTTTGCCTTAATAGAGTCCCTAATATTTAAGTGGGTTTGAAGAATTCTTTCGCAGGATGCATCCCTTGGAATCGTCTTAATGCTGTTTTATAAGGCAATCGTTCTCCTATTGTTCACACAGGTTCGTTCCATTTATATCTCCTTGGAGATTGTATCTTGAAAATAGCCAATTCTTTATGTCCTCAAAAGGTTATTAACCTTCTTGCGCTTTTGTAAAAAAGAAATTGGGAAATGGTGCGAACACTCTCAATTAGGAAGATTTGTTGGATAATGATGTCCACCTTAGCAGATTCATTCCTCTATATATGCGTTGGAGCTCAAAAAAGTATTAACGGTTGCAGATAAACTCATAGATGCTTCGTTAGTTGCTTCGTTTTCTGTGTAGAAGACCCCCAGGGGAGGGGTGGAAGAAGAGCAGCTTCACCATCTAGTTGAACTTGTTGAGGTCAATATCTTAATCTCCTTCCAAGATCGATAGCATGGCTTTTTGGATCTTCTATTGAGTTTTCTGTTCACTAGGCTAGAAGCATTTATTGATATATTCTTTTACCTTTTGTGGTGACGTTCTAAGATGGGTGAAAGTGTTTGCAATAAAGGGTAATATTTTTAGCGTGGAAAGTTTTTGTTTGGATAAGCTCCCCACGAGACTTAACCTTTCACTTCGTGGAAAATTTGATATTCCCTTCTATTATATAGCCTAAATAGTGGGTTTAGCTGAGAATCATGCTCGCACTTTTCTACACTTTAGTAATTTAGCTCGGACTTTATGGCGTAAAATTGCTCGCTTGGTGGAAAATTGATATTACAGATTTTTTCTTGTTACGAGAATGATTGCTTGTTCAAACTACCGTTTTCTGAAAGGCACCAAAGGAAATGCTAGAAGGGGTCTTTTAAGTTAGTGGTTAGGATGATTTGAAATTCCGCAACCAAGTTTCTTTTGGATTTTCTCATCCGCGTATGAGCTTCATTTTGATGAGATTGTTTCGTACCTTTTACTTGGTGGTTCCAAAAGATTAAAAACAATATTGATTGGATTTCCTGGATGAAATGTCTTAATCCAAATCCTTGAATTTTCTAGCTTATGCTAGTTTTTTTTTATTAATTTCGAATTATGCGTTTCAAAAAAACAACCAAAACTCATATCCAATTTTAAGCTTTTTTTTTAAAATGCCTTTGCGCTCACTCATAAGTCATAATAGCTCCGAATACGCACATTTTAGCACGCGAGAACTACGATCTATGTCCGAGCCTCAACCCCAACACTTGATTCTCAATTTCAACTCATGTCCTATAAAGTCACACATTTTTTAAACTTCATGTTTCGGATACTATGATAGGTCCTAACTATTAGACAACATCATGTTGTTTCGGATACTATGATAGGTCCTAACTATTAGACAACATCATGTTCTATTCTTTTATATATTTAAAAATTATTTTGATATTTTAAGACACGATAATAAAGAACATATTTTTCAGCTATTCGGATTTGTTATATGTACATTAAAAATTTAGCTGCTTGTTACATAGACACCAAAAGTAGCATTAATATTTGGGCCTTAAGTCTTGATTAGCACTAAATCCCCTTTATCTTTAATATATAATAAAAGAAAAACATTTGGGAATTCTATTCTTCTAGTAATGTGACGCATAATATACATCATATTGCCACGTGTTGCGATTTTCTAAGCACTGCACATTGTAAGCAAATAGAATCAGTCTCGTATTATACCATTCAACTTGCCTATACTTTAAAAAAGACCTCATGCAATTATCTTTTAACAAATAGATTTCATGCTTTTGTAATTTTATTTTTTTATATCAATTTAAAATTATACGTAAATTTTAGAGTTTTCCAGCAAATATGCTCCGTGGTTTCCCTAAAATTGCAGGTTTTGCCTCCCCAACTTTGAGAAAGTGCAGGCGGCCTCCCTGAAACCAAACCTTTGTTGCATTCAGCCTCCCTCGTTAGTAACTCTGTTAAGGTGTCTTTTGAAGTCAAGGGCATATTCGTCATTTCATTTCTTTTTATATAATAAACCCACCCAATACCCAACACCCTAACCCGACCCTTTGCTTACCCGTTTATTAAAAAAGGCAAACTTCATTTTTTATTCATTCTCAAAACTCCCCAACTACTATGTTATCTTCAGTAACCCTCCCTAGGTTCTTGTGTCGCATCATAACCTGACAAGATTTCTTTATAAGGCCTGTATACATTATGGATGATCTTGTACAAGATTTCTTTATAAGGCCTGAAGGGAATACATTTGATCTTGATGTTTATGGTGAGTGATCACATTCGTTGTTTGATCTTGATGTTTAACGTGTTGTTCTTATGTGCATTGTTATTCGACATGATAATCAGGTTACTAATGTGTTGTTCTTTTGTTTTCTTTTCTTTGTAACAGAAGAGCTATACCAATTAAATTACCATTATGTTGTCACTACTATGGAAAGTTTAATGATGTTCCTAAAAGGCGTACATTGAAGGTGAGACTTGCTTTGTTTGATTATGTAAATAGGGATCAAATTTACGGATGTTGTTTTGAAATCAGTTAAGAACAGTTTAGGATATGATATGTAAGATGAAGTGCTTTTATTGAATAAAATAACCACTTAAAAGTTTGATGTTTTGGGTAAAACCTTTGTCAGGTGAAAGTGACTATAGAAGGTTTTCCTTAGGTTATGTTAAAAAGCAAAGGGTTATTGGTTGTGTATTTGAAATTGTTGGAAGAAAGAAAAAAGAGAAAAGTGTTCATGATAGTGCAGTGAGTCTGACAATGACTTTGAAGATGAGGAACATGTAGTTCAGGAAGTGGAAGTTAACATGGGTTACTTTAATTTTCAAGTAGAAGATGCAAGTACAGGCACTGATGGCAATATGATCCCTGTGGCACCTAAGGTGAATCTTACAGAAGATAATATAGAGGTTTTAGAATTTGATTCACTAGAAAGTGATCTAGAGGATGTGCCAGAAAATGATAGGAGGTTGGGGCTTAGAAAATTAAAAAAAAAACACTCATCCTCTAAGTTCTATATAGGAAAAGAATTTGCAAATAGGGATGTAGCTAAGGATTTGATTAGAACTCATGCTGTTGAGAGTAGGAGGAACTTGCATTTCTTGAGAAATGATCCTATTAGAATAAGGGTGGTTTGTAATGGTGTAGTTCCTGCAAGAATTTGTAACTTTTAAAGTTTTCAGGACATAATGTGGACAATGCTGCTAAGGGTAAGATAGTAAATGAGGAGCAGAAGAAGAGACAAAATTACTTTTCCTAGTTTTGTTGTATTTATCAAAAGGAGATAAAGGAAAGTGGTTCATAAAAACCTTCAAGGATGAGCATCATTGCTTGCAATCCAGAAAAATCAAATACTGTACCTCAACTTTCCTTTCAAAACACATCACAGATCTAATCATAATGAACCCTAACATGCCTATTAAAGCAATTCAAGAACAATGCAAAAAAAGTTTCATGGTCTGTTTCTAGGGGCAAAGCATTTAGGGCCAAGGCTAAGGCAGCAGTTTCCTTGAGAGGAGATGTGAAGATACAATATGCTTTATTGAGGGACTATGTTATGGAGCTAAAGAGATGTAACCCAGATACTACTGTCAAAATAGATGTATATGGTGAAGAGGATCCTGAATCTCCAACAAACATTTCAGGAGAAATAATATGTGGTGTCTTTGGGTGCTTTGAAAAAGGGATTTAGAGAAGGTGGTAGGGAGTTGCTTGGTTTGGATGGTGCATTCATGATAGGCCAGTATCCAGGACAAATGCTGACAGCAGTGGGTGTGGATCTAATAATTTCAGGCTACCCTTGTTGCATATGGTTATAGTAAATCAAAGAACCAATTTCTTGGACCTTGGTTCTTAAAATGTCTAGGAGATTGAATTTTGATCTATACAGCAATTCCAATTTCACATTCATCACAGACAGGCAAAAGGTATTATCCAATAAACTGATTTTGATATTTAAAATGCATTTGAAGTATTACTAACTTAATTAACTTTTGTTTTAGGGTCTATTACCAGCACTTGAAAAGTTGTTTCCACATGCTGAGCACAGGTACTGTGTTAGGCACATTTATGAAACAGTGAACTAAACTTGGAAAGGTTCAGAGTACAAGGAAATGCTATGGAAGTGTGCATCATCCACAACCACTGTTATGTTTGAAAAGAATATGCAAGAGTTGAAAGATTTCAATAAGAAAGCATATGAATGGTTAAAACAGATTCCTGCTGAACATTGGAGCAGGGCATACTTCTCTGGTATGTTTTCTAACACTTAACTTTTTAAACATATTCATATCTTAGCTTATAATATTGTCTAATACATATTCCCTTCCATTTAATCATAATTGTAGGTAGAGCTCATTGTGACCTGTTAAAAAACCAAGATTTGTGAGGTCTTCAACAGACAGTTGTTATAAGCAGGATAGTCCCCTATCATTACTGCCTTAGAACATGTAAAGATATCTAATGAAAGTATGTTGTTGTCCAAAAGATAATTGAAAAATGTGATGGTCCACTGACTCCTGTGTTGCTAGAGTTTTTGATATTATTAAGGAAGCTTCCAGTGAGTGTATTGTGGATTGGAATGGTGCTGATCAATACAGGTTAAAGGTTATCTCCAAAACATATTTTTTAACTTTAAATCAAGGACTTGTTCTTGTAGGATGTGGGAGATATCAGGCATACCATGTAAGCATGCCATTGCTGCAATACATGATATGGCAGACAATGGCAATGATGTAGGCATTTCCTGAGGATAGTGGTTCAGACCTCATAACAACTTGCTCAAGGGAAGGCTTTTTTATTCCCACAAGGTTAACCCAGTCAATGGTAGGGAATTGTGGTCTAAATTTGATTGTATTTATACTCCAACAACTCTGCTTCCGACCAAAAATCCATCCACTAATTTGGGAGAAACCAACCTAAGAAGTTTAAATATAGTAAAGGAGAATTGTTATGGTGCAGGGCAACAAATAACTAGGGCAAGGTAAACTTTTACAGTAAGTTTGAGTGTCATGCAGCAGGACATATAATAAAAGAAGTTGTGATAGAAGACAACCTTTCACAGGTAGAATCAATAATGCAGCTGGAGTTTGGAACACAACCTACAGAAGGTGAAACTAAGCAATGCTGCTGGAGTTGGACCAACTACTCACAAGGTGCACAATCAATGCGCTGCTGGAGTTTTATTTTGGAACACAACTTCACAGGTGGAACAAGCAATACTGCTGGAACAAAAAAGAAAATCTAAAAGCTCTACTGAAGCAAGTTATGCTGCTGGTGAACACAAGCTTCACAAGCTACAAAAGGTGGAACAAGTAATGCTGCAACAACAGGCTTACCTACTGGATCCTCTGAAAAAAACAAGGAAGTCGTGCAATTGACTGACTCCTGAAAAGTGATTTTCATGCATATTTAATATCAGTTTCCCAAGACTAGTTTAACTTCTTGTCTAATTCCCTTGTTTTAAGACAGTTAGTTCCAAGGATTGTTTGTTTAAGACAAGGTTGTATATTTTTGCTGATCTATAAACAAGGTGTTATTTTACTTTGTATCCCATTTGTTGAACTATTTTGACCATTGTGAACTATTCTGCCCATTGTGAACTATTCTGAACACCATATATGAACTATTTTGACCAATAGTTAACTATTTGTGACCCAATTTATTACCCCAAAATTGTGAAACTAAACTTGGTATAATTTGAGGTGGTTGATTATTAGGAAGGGAGTAAATTCACACAATTTATTAACCCCAGACTACTATCTAAAACGCCTATAAAACAAACACCGCCTTCAATTTTGTAAACTTCTCACCTTTATTTCCATCAACCTTACTTATATTAACTATCATAATGGCAGAAATTATTGACCTAAGTAGCTCTATTGAGGCTCAAATTGATGGTAGTGAACCTGGAAATGAATGCTCTTCAATGCCCCATCTTCCTCCGAATTTGTGATCATTGTAGTCCTAGGCCTGAAGTTACCTGCAAATATTGACAAAGAGGTTTTAGGTAAGGAGAAATACCAAGAGAGTTGTGTAAAGTGGTATGGATATGTTGATATCTTAGAGTAATTTTGAAGATGATGCTTCTGGGATAGCTATAGTCCAGACAACCTGATGAAAAGGAGGTCCCATAAGGGTAAGTACTTCCCAATTGGCAAGCATGCATCAGCAAGGCCAATCTCAAGAGCGAGGCCTATCCAAACATAGATGATACTTGGAGTTGCCCCAATCATAAAACCTGGGCTGCATGTGAAGAAAAGCTAAGAAGAGGCATTCCATACATTGATGATGTAGTATGTTGTGCTATGTTGATGTCTTTTTGTCTGTTTTATGGTTTAACCCTGTACTTAGGTTGAAGTTATGTCCTGGTTAATTGTAAGATTATGTTGATGTTTTATAGTTATGTCTGGACCTTAGCTTGCTATTCTTATGTAGAGGTTTGTCATATTCTTCATGATATATTTCAAGTGTTTAAGAGAAAAACTGTAAAAACTGTTTGAAATCGAAGAGAAACTGCTGAGCATCATATAAAACTTGTAACTTCATTAATCAAGTAAAATTTATTGACCATTACATTAATTCCATTTGTCAATACGGTTCAAGTGTTAACCTTATACAAAGAAAGCCATTTTCAAACATAACTAATACAAGCTAAACCATTAATCAAGTAGCAAACCAAGAAAACAAGAAACACCCAACTACAAATCAGAGCATATCTTCCAAGCCTTCCGATTTCTAGACTCCATTGCATTCAAAGAGATTTGTTTCAACTAAAAAATATATGTCTCGTAGATTCAACCCCCTATCACAAATGGGACAAATGATAGAATCGATCTCAATACCTCTACGCGAAATATTGTATAGAGTTAAATAGGTATTTGATTTTTAAGACACGATAATAAAGAACATATTTTCAGCTATTCGGATTTGTTATATGTACATTAAAAATTTAGCTGCTTGTTACATAGACACCAAAAGTAGCATTATATTTGGGCCTTAAGTCTTGATTAGCACTAAAATCTTTATAAAAGAAAAACTTTTTGAATTCTATTCTTCTATATGTGACGTCATAATATGACATCATATTGCCACGTGTTGCTTTTTCTAAGCATCTCACTTTGAAGCATTAGAATCGGTCTACGTATTATACCATTCAACTTTGCCTATACTTTCAAAAAGGTCCTCATGCAATTAGTTTTTTAACAAATAGATTCATGCTTTGTATGTTTATTTTTTTATATCAATTTTAAAATTTACGTAATTTTTATTTGCACATAATTTTTAAAATGCGTTCAAACAATGACAATTTACTTTGCATTTAAAACTTTAAAATACTAATTAAATTTGCGTTACTTTATGAATTTCGTAAACAAGATAGAGATAATTGCAATTCGTGCTCAACTATGTTTAATTTTGGTAATCACTCGATACAATTAAATATAATACATGCAACATATATATAGTAGAGTAACGAAAGGTTACAAAATACAGTATGATAACGTGAAATTCCAAACCTATATACAAAAAAAGAAAGGCTATTGATATGTACACGGAGAAAATTTATTCATACACGGATATTTCATTTGAAGTGACCAATATGCCCTCCACTCTATTTACTTAAACTTTTTACAAATTTGACAAATGAGAACGAAGTCCATTGCACAAAAAGTTATAAACCATTATCTGTATTGTCTTTTTCACTCCTGCCGACCACACAACGTACTTCCGCAACACTATCTCCAGATAGTCATCTTCCATAACCGACACATTGTATTAGCAACTAAAAATCTATGTCACTCAAGAAGACTAATCAGACCCCATTCCGATGCATTTGAGTCAATTCTAAATAATCAAATGACCACCATCAGTCCATCACCAACATTACCGACAAACTATCTTTGGATGTTTGTTGCCTTGTTAGCAATGGAATCTTGTAAAACGTAAATAAATCCCTAAAAATCTCTGTTTGTTGTTCAAGAAATTCGATTTGAGTAGTCTTTGTCCGAAAGTAGCTACCGAAGACACCATGACGAGATGGATTTTATTTGATAAAATTCTTTTCACTTATTCAGGGAAAGGTGTGAAATTCGACGGTGTCATTGTTTTTGTCAAGCAGTTAACAAAGGCAATGCATGAAATCATTAATAATGTGGGGAAATAAGGGTACATTTGTCTATTCAATTTAAATTTCTGTGTATGAATAAGTTTCTTCGGTGTGCATATCATCACCCAAAAAGAAACATGACATGGATCAAATAAATTGCTAATTTGTAGAGAAACATGTTGAGTGTACAATTTTAATCATCTTTTGTACTTCGATAACTTAAACCGACTAAAATAAAGTTAAATACCTCAATTAGAAAATGAAAAATAACTTGGATACTTTTTTTATGCATTTTGCCTTTTTAACTATTGCAAAATACGTTTCAAGTTGTGCGATCATTAATCTTACAATAGCATTGACTATCAATATTTAAAAAAGAAGAGTATGACAATGTAGATTAAGCAATTACACGTGTTTGTTAAATTAGATAATACTTCTTTCGTATTGAAGTAATTGTTTACCGATAAAAAACGACATATTTCAAGAAAATGCACCATAATTACTTCCTACTATCATGTTAATTCGTGTACATAATTAGTTTTATACTTCAACCTAAAGACAACTTAACACACCTGAAACACTCCATTATTTCATTAACAGAAGACTGAAACCATCCATTTTTACATACTCATTTTCATGTGTATGACATTTCTATCCTTTTGTATCAAGACAAATTTTTTTCTTTTATCACTGATTTCTTTGTGTCTATACTACTTTGTTTCTAACTATATATTTTTTATTGGCACTTGCGAAATTCGCGGGTCTATAGTCTAGTTTTTTATATATACTTACAACATTGAAAAATGTTATATTTCTTTTTCAAGGGGATGGAAATTTTATTTCAAACACCTTATTTTTCATATATTCACATGGCTCCAAAAATCTCAAAGACGGCTCTCTCCACAAAACCATTACGCAAAATCGCATTCCTACAGTTTTCACATATTCACTTTTGGGTAATTACACAGTTTGTCTCAGCCAGTCCCTAGATAACGGGGGTCGATGTCGTTAAATTCCTAAAGTCGATTTTTGTTACCCGTTTGGTCCATCGAGTCCCGTTATACGTAACTGTCTTTAGTTTGACTTTTCAGCCATGGACATTTTAATAATTTCCAATTTTTCGTTTTTCACCGTTGGTCCACTGCAACTTTTTCTGTAATTTTTTTTGTCCTTTTCTCATTACACCGTTGGTTTCTAAAGCATTTTTTGTCTTTCTTTCATTTAATAATAGTGTGATCATCACATTTTCATACTTTTACTTTACTATGTCTCTTTTTGCCTTCCAATACATACCTTTTGTCATATAGAACATTTTTAATTCATTAACAAAACCGATAATGAATACCACATCATTTAAGTTTTTCCACCTCCCTTGACATTTCACATTATCTTTTAAGCAATTTGTGTTCAATCTGTATTAATTTGTGTTCTTATTTGGACATCACTTATCTAATCTTCACACGTTGCTATTGTCTTTCCCTTTGCTAAGATGAAAATAATATATCACTCATATAATCATTATTTGCATTCACGATCCCCAGTCACTTTCGAAACGCATCTACCTATGAAAGAAATCATCTATTCAGTTGTGGACTGTAATGAAAAATACCGTGAACACAAGGAAATGATAAAGATCGATCGTTATAAATTTATTACAAGTTGCCTATGGACCAAGTAACTAATGATGACCGCCACCATGCAAACCGCCGTTGTCTTCCACATTGCCGGCGATATTCATCGAAATCACCACCAACCTCGACGACCACACTCGAGATATGGGTTTCTGTTTTATTAAGACACAATAATACCAGAAGTAGTATTATATTTGGCCTTAACAATAAAGAGGCTTATAAGTTATAACAAAGATCATTCATGTGCTAATCTTGAAAATATTAAATACGACCCAAAGCTTGGCCAACTTTCATAAGCGTACTTCATAATATTTGTATCACAGTGAGTGTTTCCTTCAATATACGTGGTGTAGTAATTCGGTCTATAACTTTCAACAATCTAAAATTAACTACAAATGTCAAGGCTGAAGTTGTTTACACGATTAAAAAAAACTTGGAAATGAAAGGTTGTGTATTTTCTGTGTCATAATGAGTTACAATGATATGTTTATATAAGCTAGATAATAGGCCTACACATAATACAAAGATAAATATGCCTTTGGGCCATGAAGACTAATCCGCTAACATCCCCCCGCAGTTTGAGCGGGAGAGGAACGAACACTCAAGCTGTCACGAAACTCATCAAATAAAGCCGTAGGTAGACCTTTGGTGAAGATATCCGCATACTGGTAACGAGAAGGGACATGAAGAACCCGTATGTGACCAGTGGTAACCAAGTCACGAACAAAGTGAATGTCAATCTCAATATGCTTCGTGCGCTGATGTTGCACGGGATTAGAAGAGAGATATACAGCACTCACGTTATCACAATAAACAATAGTAGCTGTAGACAGTGGTGTATGAAGCTCACGTAAAAGATTGCGCAACCAGCAAGTCTCAGCCACTGCATTAGCAACACCCCGATACTATGCCTCCGCACTAGATCGAGAAAGAGTAAACTGTCGTTTGAAAGACCAAGATAAAAGATTGTTGCCAAGAAACATACAATAACCCCCGCCCCCGCTAAGGTGAGTATCTTCCACTCCTTTGCCCCCGCCTCACTTACTTTAGACTTTGCCTTATTCGATTCTTCAACTTCATGACAAACTACATAACCCACCCACCTCCAATATCATCTTGATGACAACGTACGACTTTTCTAAAATTATTGTATGCGAAGCAACAAACTATCTTAGGTAAAAGAACAATTAAAATATGATTACATACACGTCTACATGACACGCATGGAAGAATCAGTCTCTCTTTGATAGGCTTCGAGCTTCGCTAACGGCATTTTTGATGAATTCAACTAACGATTTTAAATTTCGTTGAGTTTGAACCGTGAAACAAGCAAAAGTACTCGCGCGTTGCTGCGAGGCGGGTATGTTTTTGTTGGTGCGGGGTGGGTTTTTTTTATTGGTGTCGACATTAATTTTTTTTAGTTTTTTTTATATCAAGCAAAATAGCCCGCGCGTTGTGGCTGGGCCTCATGTTTAATAGTTTTTTTTATATGGGCTTATGTGTTGGGCCTCATGTCGCGGATATTTTTTATTTGATTAAATCAGTAATTTTGTAAATTTTTTTCTATTTTGTGCCGAGCAATTTTTTTTATATTGAGTTTATTTTTTCGGTCTCATGTTTAATAGTTTGTTTTTTTATATGGGCTTATGTATTGGGCCTCATGTCGCGGGTATTTTTTTATCTGAATAAATCAGTATTTTTGTAAAAAAAAATTATATTTTGTGCCGAGCAAATTTTTTTTATATTGCCTGCTTTAAAAAAAACTTATGTGTTGGGCCTCATGGCGCGAGTATTTTTTTTATCTGATTAAATCAGTACTTTTGTAATTTTTTTCTTATTTTGTGCCGAGCAATTTTTTTTATATTGGGTTTATTGTTCGGTCTCATGTTTAATAGTTTGTTTTTTTTATATGGGCTTATGCGTTGGGCCTCACGTCGCGGGTATTTTTTTTATCTGAATAAGTCAGTACTTTAAAAAAAAAAATTCTTATTTTGGCTCGAGGAATTTTTTATATTACCTAATTTAAAAAAAAAAAAAATGTAAATGAGTCGGCCCAAATTGGGAGCCCAAATGGCCGGCAACTCGCACACAAAAGAAACGACGTCGTTTCTTTTGTGTTTTGAGTATAATCAAATATGTCCATTGTCCAGGACCAAAAATATTACACAAATTTTGGACAACTGAAGACCAACGGATAATAAGAGCCCCGTTTAGTTAGTCATACACACAATGTGAATGTCTTTATTCGGCTAAGACACTTAAGGCTATAGAATCCACGAGGCTCCACACATGGTTAGCCCATTAAACCA
>BQNB010030591.1:0-54743 GCA_026074375.1 Tanacetum coccineum | reverse complement strand
TTTTTGGTTTTCTTTTTCTCTTTTTTTTTAGATTTTCTTTTAAATGATAATTATACTAAAAAGAAAATGAAAATATTTTTGTACTTTTTGTTTTTAATTTTTTTTTCTTTTTTTTATATGATAATATTCACAGATTCAAACACTTCTTGACAAACTGATCGATAATCGGCTTCACAACCTCCCCGGCAGCGGCGCCAAAAATTGGTTAGTAGCTTTTAAACCACACCTTTTAATATATATAATATATATAACAATATAAAATATATAATAAGTATAATTTAAAAACATAATCAATAAAACCGAGAAGTAGTATAGAATGTTCTCGGGTCGTTTATCCCCAACGAGGCTGGACTGGAGAATCGATACAGTCGGAAGATTGGAGTTTGAATGAGAGAAATGATTTGAGAGTGTGGAAAGTTAAATTAAACAATAACAAACAAAAACGTTTAAGAAAAACCTAAAAATTATGAAATTAAGCTAGAAAACGAGAGCACGAATCCCGAACAAAGGGGGAAAAACCTAAAATCTTCAAAATTAACCCTACGAAGAAATTTTCACTTCTAAACTACTCTAGGAGACAAATAACGAAGAATGAAAAAGACTAGACTGAAAACGGAGGTCGTTTGACCCAAAAACGAGTCAAGACAAAAACCGCACCCGACCCCGTTCTTTAAAAGTTAAAAAGTTATAAAAATGACCCTACGAAAATTTTTATATTTTTCCTACAAACTATATGACTAAAGAAAATTTTCTAAAAAAGAAAAATATTTTTTTGATAATTTTTGTATTTTTTATGAATTTTTTAAACTTTTAACTAAATTAAATTGTAAAAAATACTAAACGACTTTGAAAAATTCTGAAAATTTTACTAAAAATACTTTACCCTATAACTAACCTACGAAAAATAAGAAACAAAAAGTTTGCTTATAAATAAGCCCGTAAATAAGTTGTAAACAGCTTATGGCTTTAAAGAGCAAAATGTGTATAAGTAGCTAAGCCCTTGGGACTATAACGAAAAAGTCCCAAGGGCGCAGCGGTATGTGTGTGTTATAAAGAGAGGTGTACGAGGGTAGAGACCCGGGTTCGAGTCTTGCTCACCCGGGTAACCCCTTGTCTCCTTTCTTTTTTTTTTGGAAAAACTTTGTGAATGAAAGTTGTTTAGCTTATTGAGCTTAACAACTTTCACAACTACAACTTTTTCTAAAAAGCAAAGAATAAGCTTAAAAAGGGCTTCTAAAAACGACAGCAGCTTAAAAGAGCTTAAGGCTAAAAAGAAAACTAAGTCTTTTGGACACTTGAGACACTTAAGCTAAAACTTAGGCTAAATAAGCTAAGAGGGGGCCTAAACTAACCTAAATAAGCACTAAAGGTCTAAATGTAATCACTAAATAAGCTAGAAAAAGCTATACTGGACAGAAACTGAAATTGAGCTTAAGGGGCTTAAAAAGCTAAATCTTTTGGACTCTGTGGACAAATAAGCTAAGTCTAAACTGAATAAGCTTAAGAGGGTTCCTAAGCTAGCCTAAATAAGCAATAAGTACTAGAATGCATAAACTAAATAAGCTGGAAAAAGGGCTTAAATGACAGAACACTAAACTAAGCTTAAAAGTAAGAGGGGCTTAACTGTTGACTCTAAACAAGCAATGAAAAAGGGCAAATAAGCACTCACAACTAACTACACTATCAAAATAAGCAAATAGGAGCACAAATAAGCTCATTAAATTAAGCTCAATAAGCCAAAAAGTAGCTTATGCACACAGCAGTACTAACCTTGGAAGTTAGTACTGTTGGTGTGAAATGGCTTAGAGTCCATTTTTGGCTCAAAATTAAGCAACAAGAAAAGCTTTTTAAGGCCTGAAATTAAGAGAATTTAACAAAGAGCTTATTGGCTCTAAAGAAAAGCCAAAAGCTTGGACTTGAGTTCACTTAGAAAGCTAGAAAAGAGGGCTTCAAAGTCACCCCCTAGCACCAGGGGAGAATAAGCCAAAGACAATGGCTTAATTTGACAGCTTATTTTAAGCTGTCAAATAAGCTTAAGCTTAAAATAAAAAGCAAGTTTAAAACTGCTAAAAGAACACTAGAAAGTGAAACATGTGCACAAATTTTACGCTTCTAGAAAACCATTTATACCTGCTGAATTTTGAGAAGTGAAAAAGGCATCTTAAAAAAAATTTAACACTTAAGGTCAATTGGCTGTTTTGACTTAACAAGTCATGACACAAAAGACTTTGACACCTTGGTTATAAAAAACGACACAAAAGACACCCTTTTTGAACTAAAACTCAAGATCCCAAGTGCTTATCTAAATAAGCACTTGTAGCTTTGTTTAAAAACCACAGTTTGAAAAAGTGACTTAGAAAACCTTGAAAAACATTTTTCAAACTTAAAAACTTTTAAAAACAGACTTAGATGAGCTTAAATACTTAAGCCAAATCTACCTTATGACTATAACCCATGCCACACTTGTTTTTGACCCGTTTTCATTTGTTAACCCAAACACCCCTTTAATTTCCAAAAATGAATTTTAAACCTATAAAAGCTAAAATTAAGGCTAAGAATACCTAAAGACTGTCTACTAACTATGAAAATAATAAACAATAAAAAATGAAAAGCAAAAAAAAATAAGCACTTTTTTTTTTTTTTTTTTAAAGACTAATAAGCCCTATTGAACAGAATTAGGAGGCTATTTTGGACAGTTTTTGAACAAAATTGCAAGAGAATCAAAGAAAATCAACTACAATTACAAAGCATATTAAGCATAATGATACAACATCCATAAAAGACATAGTATAAGCCTGAAATAAGGAATAATAAGCTACAGTAACAAGATACTTAAAACTTACCAAAGTCCAAATGCATAGGTACTTAAAACTAATCCTAAACACCCCTAAGTCCTTAGTGATTCTGATACGACACCAAAACCCAAGGTCTCTTCCAGGTTTAGACCATGCTTCCTTTTGCTTATCAACAACAAAAATGTAAAAAGCTTTTTGGACAGAATTTAGAATGAACTTAAATAACTTTTCATTAGCTTTTAAAAAGAGTACAAAGAACTTGCATTAAGCTGTAAATAAGCTGAGAGACACATAAAAATGACTTAATTTAAATAAAGATAAAGACTTCTACTCTACATACTTAAATCGGCTCACATAGCCTCCTATTTATACTAAATCCTAAATCTTCAATCTTGCAAAGTGTGTTTCTTCTGTGAGAGAGTCCAAAACAGTCTTTTTAGCCATTGATGAGCTTTTGTGCTTTCTTATAGTTTAATCCCAACCATTGATTCGGTTAAAGAACATGGAGAATGGTGAGATTGCCAACATGGCAATGCTTTAGGGCTGGTGGGAATGATAGTGGGGGAGGGGGGAAGTGATTATCCATGGTGGTGGTGATAAATCGCAGGGTAAAAGAATGGGAGAAGACCCGTGACTTGTTTGGGGGGAAAATTGGGCGGGAAAAGGGGTTATGAGTTTAACAGGGAAGGGTTTGGGAGTTTAACACAATTCGTCCCTCAAGGTTATAAGGAGTATTGCAAGGTTGGTCCTTGTGGTGATATAAGGTTGGGGACTTGGCAGTTTCAGTCCCCAAAGGTTATACATGGAGTTGCAGTACACGTCCTTGTTAGTTATAACTCTTTGACCTTGGCAGCTTTGGCCCTTGTGGTATTTCTTTGCCAAATTGGCAGCTTTAACCCTCCTCTTTGTTTCCTTCTTTTCTTCTTTTAAGACAAGTTTAGGGATTTAACAAGTTTAGTCCCTAAACTTGTTTTTCTTGACTTTTTGGCTTCGGGTTTGTCGGGGTTGACTTGTTGTTGACTTTTTTTTTCACTTGGGCTTGGACTTGACTGTGTCTTTTCCACGCTTTTCCATTCCGTGTCCGGTTTTGTCGTTTTGGCTTCGTTTTTCGTCCTTTTCTTAGATATCCGTTCCTGCACAACACGATTAGCAAAACAAGCGTATATTTGGCATTTTAAGTCCGTTTTTGGTTATTTTAACTTGTTTTTAAAGGTAAAAGGTATGTGTAATTAAACACATACCAAAATCCCCCATACTAAGGTATTGCCGTGTCCTCACGCAATGTTATGAAGTAAACATTTACGAAAACTAAGAATCTCAATCCCCCTCGACTAATAACCTCGAAAAGTAGCTAAGTGTTCGTCAAGGGGAACTAAAGAATCAAAAGCTTCGACAAGTCCCGTTTTCACCATTTTTTATCTATACACTAACTATCCCTAATATTTTTGGATTTTCCTTTTTCTTTTCTCGACTTCCTGTTTGACTTCCTTTATTATATCAACATTGGGATCATAGAATGAGAAACGCCCATAGAATAATCTACGGATGTCCTGACGGATAAATTCATCGTCCCCGATTTTTCACTAGTTCCAAACCAAGCAATTAAACAAGATCATTTGTCAATATAAGTCTAAATGCTAAGCACTCATACTTATGACTTGTGAACTTTTAACTCCCAACATGAATATATGATTTAAATGTGTGTACTCATTTCAACTCAATCCCCCCCCTTAAACCCTTTTTTTTATTTTTTTATTTAATACTTAATTATTCAATTACTTATAATACCTTAATTTTTTACAAAAACCTTGGTAAAAATGGTAAACCTTTTGCATGAAAAACTAAATACTAACTTTCTATTTATAACTTTCATCTCCAAAAAAAATACTTTCTATATTTAGAAAGTTCCTTACTAACTCTTATATTTCACGAACTCAATTCATTTCCAATATGCGATACTTTCCCTAATACTCCAACGCATAATTATCCACATATTGACGTAGCAATGCAAGCAAACACGTCACACATTTCCATTGTCACTACACGTGAACAAAAATGGAAATAACCCTCAAATATCTTAAACTTATTCTAAAATGAGATGAACACGCACCCCAGAATGATAATCATGCACACAGACAAAGTCACATAGATCACAAATATAGCACATATAAACACTTATCCAACACTAAAAGGTATGACTAACCTGCTCAAGTCACGGTTGTCACAGTATCCCCTCCTTAAGGAAATCTCATCCTGAGATTTAACTAGCCGGTTCAACAGCACGATCAATAAATAACTGAGGGTACTTAGACTTTATATGGTCTTCGCTCTCCTAAGTGAACTCGGGACCACGCTTAGAATTACAACAAACTTTCACAAGTGATATCTTACTACGCTTTAAACTCCTAACCTCACGATCCATAATCTCTACGGGTTCCTCAACAAAACGAAGAGTCTTGTCGATCTTGATTTCATCCAATGGCACATGCAGATTAGCATCCGACAAACACTTCTTCAAATTTGACACGTGGAATGTGTCATGCACACTACCAAATTCCTCGGGCGATCTTAACCGATAAGCTACAGGGCCGATCCTTTTAAGGATCTCGAATGGTCCTACATACCTCGGTGCTAACTAGCCTCTCTTTCCAAAATGATTCACGCCTTTCCAAGGCGACACCTTTAATAACACACGATCTCCCACCTCGAACTCCAACGGCTTACGTCTAATATTAGCATAGCTCTTTTGGCGATCCCTCACCGATTTGAGCTTTTCCTTTATCAACACTACCTTATCAGTTGTTTTCTGTACCAGTTAGGGTCCAATCAAACTACTTTCACCAATTTTCGCCCATAGAACGGGCGACCTACATTTTCTTCCATACAATGCTTCGAACGGAGCACACCGAATGCTCGAATGATAACTATTGTTGTAGGAGAATTCAGCTAGCGGTAGGTGAACATCCCAATTTCCACCAAAGTCAATAACACATACCCTTAACATATCCTCCAAAGTCTGAATCGTACGCTTACTTTGTCCATCCGTTTGAGGATGATAAGATGTACTCATATCCAATCGCGTCCCTAAAGCTTTTTACACTGTTTGCCAGCAACGTGATGTAAACCGTCCATCTCGATCCGAAATAATTGACATGGAAACTCCGTGTCGTGCGACTATCTTATCGATGTACAACTTTGCCAATCTCTCAGTACTATAATCCTATCGCATCACCAAAAATAAGCCGACTTGGTCAGCCTGTCGACTATTACCCAAATCGTATCATGCCCACTCTTCGTCTGAGGTAACTTGGTGATAAAATCCAAAGTGATTTTATCCCATTTCCACTCGGGTATCTCTAGTTGCTGCAATAATCCCGAAGGCCTTTGATGCTCAGCCTTCACCTTTAAACAAGTTAAACATTTGCTAACATAAGTAGCAATATCCCTCTTCATTCCCGGCCACCAGTACATATCTCGAAGATCATGGTACATCTTATCCGCTCCAGGATGTACAGAGTACTTAGTCTTATGAGCTTCATCCATAATTATCGTTCTCACACCTCCTACTAACGGAACCCATATACGGTCCATAAAGTATAACTCTCGTCTTCTTTCCTTTCCATCCGTTGATCTAACCCATGTAGCTTTTCTGCAAGTACGTTCTCTTGCTTGAACGCCTCTCCCTGGGCTACTAGTATCATTCCTCTTACTCCAGGTTGAATGGTCATAGCCATTGCTCGTACACGTCTAGGTTTCACTCATTCCTTCCTACTTAACGCATCAGCCACTACATTCGCCTTACCTGGATGGTAGCGAATCTCACACTCATAGTGACTAAATAACTCAATCTACCTCCTTTGACGCATATTCAACTCCTTCTGGTCAAATATGTATTGAAGGCTCTTGTGATCCGTGTAGATGACACTCTTCGTACCATACAAATAATGCCTCCAAGTTTTAAGGGTAAACACAACTGCTCCCAATTCTAGGTTGTGCGTTGTATAATTCTTCTCATGGATCTTTAGCTGTCTTGAGGCATAGGCAATTACTTTGCCCCTTTGCATGAGTACACAACCTAATCCCTGATTCTATGCATCACATTAGACTATGAAATCTTCAACCCCATCAGGTAGTGACAATATCGGTGCATCACACAAATTACACTTCAAAGTCTGGAAGGTCTCTTCCTGTTCCATACTCCACTCATACTTTTTTGTTTTTCTGAGTCAACGAAGTAAGAGGTTTAGCAATCTTAGAGAAGTTTGCAATAAAACGTCGGTAGTAACCTTCTAACCCCAAAAATGATTGAATTTTAGACGGTGTTGTAGGAGCTTTCCAATTCTTTAACGCCTCAATTTTACTTGGATCCACGTGAATACCATTCTGGTTGACCACGTGACCAAGGAAATGCACTTCTTGCAACCAGGACTCACACTTAGAGAATTTAGCATACAACCTCTCCTTCTTCAACAATTCCAACACCAACCTCAAATGAACCTCATGTTCCTCCTTGGACTTCGAGTAGATCAAAATGTCATCAATGAAAACAATGACAAACTTATCTAGGTACGGTTTATAAACTCGGTTCATCAAATCCATAAAGACTGTTGGTGCATTGGTTAATCCAAAAGGCATAACTGTAAACTCAAAATGTTCGTATCTTGTTCGAAACGCAGTCTTTGGAATATCATCCTCATGTACTCGGAGCTGGTGATAACCCGATCGAAGATCTATCTTGGAGAAATGACGTGCTCCTTGCAGCTGATCAAATAAGTCATCAATTCTCAGGAGAGGATAGCGGTTCTTAACAGTCAACTTGTTCAACTCCCTATAATCAATGCACATGCGAAAAGAGCCATCCTTCTTCTTAACAACTAACACTGGTGCTCCCCATGGAGAATGACTTGGTCGTATGAAACCCTTGTCTTGCAACTCTTGAATCTGCCCGGACAATTCTTGCATTTCCGAGGGCGCTAGACGATATGGAGACTTCGCAACCGGCGTCGCTCCAAGAACTAAATCTATGCGAAACTCAACTTGTCAAGGCGGTGGTAATCCCGATAAGTCTTTCGGGAACACATCAACAAAATCTCGTATGACGAGAATGTCACTCAACTTAGGTTCATCTACCTTCGTGTTCATTAGGGCTTTGGCGACCCCCGGAGTACGTTCCCTTTGAACCCGAAGTATCCCACCACCTTCTAACGGTATCTCAACCACCTTCTTGTGGCACACTATCACAGCCTTATTCTTGGATAACCAGTCCATCCACACAATCACATCAAAGCTTCCATGACCCAACGGTATCAAATCTATGATGAACAAGGAATCTTCTAGTTCTAGTTTGCAATCACGAATAATCCTATCAACTTCTACTTTCATACCATCTGCTACTTCTATCACATATCCAGGGTTTACAATACTAGGTTTCACATTTAGTAAAGGCGCAAAATTAGTAGAAATGTGTAACACCCCCATTTTTACATATAGAAGCTAATCTGGGGTATTACTTCAAGGTACAACAGTCATAATCATAGAAAACGAATCAAAAAGAGTCGTTTTTGAAAATAAGTTATCATTCATTATTTCTTCAGAGTTTTTACAAACGAGATGTTCCCAAAATCTATACAATAAAATTTGAATGATAACGGTTTTTCCATCTTCATGTCCTCGCCACTCCGTGCCATTAGTTACCTGAGATAAAACATGTTAAAAAGTCAACACAAAGGTTGAGTGAAATCCATAGGTTTAAGTAATATAATTTGAATGCAAATGCGATATTCGGGTTACGTTGATATACACCCGGTATTGAAAACATATTTATTATTGCCATTAGCTCATGAATCCGAAGCCTTAGGGTATGGTGATACGTTATAGCCCCTGCGGGTACCTTTGCCAAAATACCCGCGTGATTTCTAATGATGTGCAATTGGTTACTCGTAACTGGGTACACCAACGGGGAGTCCAGCCCAAATAGATCTATTCACATCATTCGCGCTTACTACGGAGAGTAATTAACGGTTCATGATTATGGGGACTTAAAGGCAAAGCAGTTACTTAGGCAATAGTAAATTGAAATAGCATACAGAAATAATTGCATTCATGTTTATAGCATGTATCCCCCTCGCGGGTTTATAAAAAGATTGAAATGCGAGGCTATGAACTCACCTGAACAGTTATAGGGAAATTGATAGCAATGTATATGAAATGAATAGTAACGGCTTCGTCACAGGCAACCTGTGAATATATGTTAAGTCTTAGTTTGATTGAATATGTAATTTTTGAATATTGATGTTGATTTTGATATAAAGATTATCATAACACCGTTCGGGCCATCATAATTCAGAAGTCATTCAGTAAACGTTTGAGGAGCTAGGGCACTTTAAATCGTAAACCCAACAACTCAGTCAGAACGTAATACCAAGATGAAACTCCTTAATATGAAGCTCCCTAGTATTGTGGTATGATATGAATCCGGGACATGATTTTTGAAAGCACATCGATGATGAATGATATAATAGTTATAACATAAGCAGTTTTAAGCATTTTATTCAATATCTGGAAATGTTAAGCACGTCAAGCGTTAATTAAAGTTATGTCTTGTAATGTTTTGAATGTGTTTTTATACTTTTTCAAAATGTTACATTTTAGACCCTTGAGTTTGAAAAGTGGCAGAATATACCCTTGGAGTTTGCACTTTTACGACTTTGGTCCCTCAAGTTTAAAAGATATACCAAGTAAACCTTGTACTTTAAAAAGTGACATAATAGACCCTTGTAGTTATAACTTTGATAAAATGACACTTTTAGTCCTTTTAGTTATAAGTTTCTGAAAGTTACGATATATACCCCTTGCATGGATAATTTTTACAAAACATGTCCAAATTGCCATGCAAGCTTATTTTAACATTTCAATAGACATTTATAAGTTATAATAAACTAAAATATGAAGATTTAACACAACGCAAGTTTAAATTAACGATTCGTTAAGCTAGGAAGGCAAAACGGGTCATATTAGGGTTTTAAAATGAAAACGCGCGGGTTTTAAGCTCAAATTCCTTTCATGACTTATACAAAGAACCTTATTTAAGTTATTAAGCTTATGGGATAGATTATAAAATAGTTTTACCAAGGCTTAGCTCATAGATTATAAGCTAAAAAATGAAATTAAGGGTTTCCGTGTGTAACGGTTTGGATCAAAAAGGTTATATCACATAGTTTTTTGAGTTCAAAGGCTTTAATTATGATTTGAGCATGATCATATGAACATTATAAGGTATGAATACAGAATATAAGCTTAGAAACCTAGTCTTGAGCTTCAGCTTAGAAAATGGGGTCGGAATCATGGACTTTTAGCTTCTTACCAACGCTAAATAACGACTGAAATCCCGAGGCTCTCTTTTCTGTGTCTTTTGCTTCACTATGTCTTGAGCAATTGTTTAGGATCTCTTAGATCTTCTTAGGAGCAAAGGATTGGCTGCTATTATAGGCTATGAGTGAGGAAGTGGGGGATGATTTGAAATAGAGGCATAACACCCCTATTTATAGTAATTTTGGAACTTGGTGACTAAGGATGCTAAGAGACCAGGTGAGGACATGTGTGGAGCTACATGGTGATGTGGAGAGCTATGGTATATAGTAAAGAAGCGCTTTGGTCAAGGTGGGATTTTGGTTTCTAAACTTTTAGGGCGGTGTTTGACTTTGATTTATACATGGCTGTTTTTGACAGCCAACATCAGTACGTTGGTCAATGGTTGCCATTTGCAAACGCGTAACTCCGTTTGAAGCCTCAAACCATTGAGCATTGTTAGATATTTGAGTCCTCCTACAACGTTTAGTTTTACATATTTAGGGTTTACTATACAAAATTTATAGATAAAGCCATTTACTATAGGTAGTGCAGAATCTGCGCACACTTTGCCATTACGCTATAACTAATTCCATCCGACGTCGAACGAGAATTTAGCGTACAACTCCTCTTTCTTCAGCAATTCCAACACCAACCTCAAAAGAACCTCATGTTCCTCCTTAGACTTCGAGTAGATCAAAATGTCATCAATGAAAATAATGACAAACTTATCTAGGTATGGTTTATACATCCGGTTCATCAAATCCATAAAGACTGCTGGTGCATTGGTTAATCCAAAAGGCATAACCGTAAACTCAAAATGTCCGTATCTCATTCAAAATGTGGTCTTTGGAATATCATCCTCATGTACTCAGAGCTGGTGATAACCCGATCGAAGATCTATCTTGGAGAAATGACGTGCTCCTTGCAGCTGATCAAATAAGTCATCAATTCTCGGGAGAGGATAGCGGTTCTTAACAGTCAACTTGTTCAACTCCCTATAATCAATGCACATGCGATAGGAGCCATCCTTCTTCTTAACAAATAACACAGGTGCTCCCCATGGATAATGACTTGGTCGTATGAAACCCTTGTCTTGCAACTCTTAAAGCTGCCCATACAATTCTTGCATTTCCGAGGGCGCTAGACGATATGGAGACTTCGCAACCGGTGTCGCTCCAGGAACTAAATCTATGTGAAACTCAACTTGTCCAGGCGGTGGTAATCCCGACAAGTCTTTCGGGAACACATCAACAAAATCTCGTACAACAGGCATGCCACTCAACTTAGGTTCATCTACCTTTGCGTTCATCAGGGCTTTGGCGACCCCCAGATTACGTTCCCCTTGAACCCGAAGTATCCCACCACCTTCCAATGGTATATCAACCACCTTCTCGTGGCACACTATCATAGCCTTATTCTTGGACAACCAGTCCATCCCCACAATCACATCGAAGTTTCCATGACCCAACGGTATCAAATCTATGATGAACAAGGAATTTCCTAGTTCTAGTTTGCAGTCACGGGTAATCCTATCATCTTTTACTTTCTTACCATCTACTACTTCTATCACATATCCAGGGTTTACAATACTAGGTTTCATATTTAATATAGGCGCAAAATGAGCAGAAATGAAACTAAAATCAGCTCCATAATCGAAAAGTATGATAGCAAAATGATCGTTTAAAGAAAAAGTACCCGTCACAACGTTAGGATCCCGAAGAGCATCGGTTGCATTGATATTGATAGCCCTTCCCCTAGCCGGATTCCCATTGTTTCGGGCATTACGATTGCCCTCCAAAGCCAATGGATTTCCTGCTTGACCAGGTGCTCTTTGCATTTTGGGACAAGTATTACGAAGGTGATCAGGACTACCACACTCATAACAAACCCTCTGATTATAACCCATCCTAACAGCATTCACATGAGCCACTTGCTTAAACGGTGCCTGGAAATCTTTAGCAAAATGACCCGGTTCTGACAATTATAACTTAATTTGCAAGGTCCATTTTCTGGATGATAGGTATAACACTTAGCACACTTGGGATTGGAACCGACAAACTCATTTCTAGGAGGAGCTGTTGCCACAAAACCTGTCCCTACCTTTGCCTTCTTATTATCTTTCCATGACCCTCCTGGTTTACTTGTCTCTTCCACTCGCTTCCTTTTCTCATTACCCTTCGTCAATGTACCACAGCTGACTGCCTCATCAGTAAGTATTCCAGCCCTAAGAATTGCATTCTGTATTGTGGTTGGTTGGGTCGCTCGGAGCATTCCCCGAATCTCAGGAGCCAAACCAGCTATGTACCTCTTGATGCGTGATGACTCAGGGGTAACTAGGTGCGGAACTAGCTTGGCCAATTCATGAAACCGATCAGTGTAGGCGGCATGGTTGGCTCCCACCATCTTATGATTCTAGAACTCATTTTCCAACTTCTCCATTTTGTTACTTGGACAGAACTCTTCTACAAGTAACGGTTTAAAATCAGTCCATGACATACCTATTGCAGCCTCACGACCTCTTACTTGAACTTGGGTGTTCCACCAAGTCAAAGCCTTATTCACAAACAATCTAGCAGCAAACTTCACTCTTTGATTCTCAGCACATCCACTATTGTCAAATACTAACTCCATTTTCTCCATCCATCGAGTAAGTGCTATCGCACCTCCTTTTCCATCATACTCTTTGGGATTGCATGCCATGAATGTCTTGTAGGAACATCCGTTATTTCCACCATTACCATTCCCACCACCACCATTAGCATTTGCATTGTTTACATTGTTGGTTACTTGGGTGACGATTTGAGGAAGGATAGTTTGCAATTGCTGCGCAATGACAGCAGCAATGTCGGGGTTCTCATTGTTGTTAGGACCGCTTCTTCGGGATGGAGCCATTACTATAAAAGATAAAAATTTATATACATTAGACGATATAATAAGGATTTCCAATCCCATAACCTTATCATACTCTATACATTACCATATACATACAAGAATAACCACCATATAACGTGTCAACATTAATCCATGAAATCATACTTGCAAGTCCACTTGTGTTGTGGCGCATGTATAATTATGTTTGCCACCATAATTATAGATGCCCCCTTTCACAAATGTACTCCCTCCTATTAAGACACTTTTTAAGGTTAACACACCACATAACACATATTTTAAATCATTTAACTCATCACGCGCGGAAATAATCCAACAAATACTTAATTCATATTATTAAAATACTTAAACAAAATCCAATAACCAAAAGTAGACATTCCTAAATGAGGCTCCAGCCAAAGTTAAACAAACTAAAATCTTAAAACTTAGGACGAGACGGATAGTCAGGTATTGGGTCGAACTCCACTCTCACAAGTGTCTTCCAACTCATTACACTTGGGTCCACTCCTTGCCGTGGACTCGAGATCTGAATCACTGTCGGATACTGTATAACTCAATAACTCATAGTTTGGCCCTTTTTCAGGAGTTTCCTTCAATCCTTTCTTTTCAGGCTCTTCTTCTTCTTCCTTTGATGTCGTGTATCCAGGAAATTTTCCAGGAAATTTAGAGACAGTGCCATCCTTTGCAATCATTTTCGTTTCCAACTTCATGATCATTTCTCCATCAACTACCTTCATAGTCAGCTTTTCTTCGACTCGGCAAGGGTATAGGTCAATAGGTATTCAGATTTTACGGTTAATCTGCTTCAACCAAATCCTAGTCTTAGTGAAGCCCTTACGTCCAGTTGCATGGAGAATTCCCTAACAAAACTTCTTACAGTCAGGGGAAGACATGGCTAAATTATTAAGAACACGTTATATACCATATCAGATAACAGTAGACAAAATAAGATTATAAAAGCTATGCAATTAGGGGGGAAGCATAAAATATTATAAACTAACACTTAAGCCCTAAAATGCATCTATATGAAGGACTCTTAGGTTATAGTCTAGGCTCAACCACCTACTTCTCTATAACCAAAGGCTCTGATACCAATCTGTCACATCCCGCCAAGGCAAAAACGCGAGGCGTAACGAGAATGGATATCATCACAACACAATGGTGTGTATATAGAGAACTACAATGCATAAAAGAAACCAAGGATATAAGACACGAGTTAGTCATATAAATAACCCAACAAACATAAAAGATAAACTGCAGTCTTTGTATGAAGCAAAACAAAGGGGGTTCACGTCAATACCAAGACATGCAAAACATCCAAAATAAACCTAAGCAGATCAAATCAACAACATTTAATATTCATTCATGCAAGAAATAAACTAGGAGATTAAACTCCGCAAGCAGCCTATGGTCTCTCTAGCCACTCCTCTTATTCTTAAGATCCTCATGATGCTCACCTGAAAATGATGCCTAAAAACATCAACACAGTGGTTGGTGAGAGTCATAGGTTTACGACATACAATTCAAACTTTAAATCAATTACTGTGATTAGTAAAAGCAAGGTAGGACAAATATGAACTATCATGAACTTATGCTAACATGCAATCCAATCATCATACCAAATCAACAAAATCATATACTGGGTAGGCGTACCCCTCTAATCCAATCAAATACTAAGTAGGCGTACTCATCTGATCCCAATCCACAACACTTGACATGCCAAACACAGTACATGCAAGTAAATCACAACACTTGACATGCCAAACACAGTACATGCAAGTAATACACAACACTTGACATGCCAAACACAGTACATGCAAGTAATTCACAACCAACGTGTATCACAAAGTCATATAATAGTCATACGATGTCCACACTCAATTAAAACACATAATCACAGCAATTAAAACATTTCAAAACCATTTGCATCATTTCCATCCCAATTTAAAACAATGTAAAAAGAGGAACTATGAAACTCACCTGACGCTCACTGCAACTTCCTAAATTTCCTAGCACAAAACTACATAATATAATATAAATGTGTTACAAGCGACTAAGCCAAATGCTCAAGTCCATGAAACAATCATATGATGGATGTCTAAGGGGTTTACATACCTCCATGGGTCACCCCGACACCATGCCCGACCCTAACCAACTCATTTACTCATAAGTCCACTTAACTATATTTTACCCGAAAACGCAGAATTTTAGTGTCACTTTTCTAACCTTCAACCCTTATCTACCGAACCTAATAAATTCTCAAATAAATCACCCATGTACCCTTAGGTGTTTACTAACTACATCATAATCCCCAAAAGCTATACACATGTGCAAATGCCTCAAATAAATTCCCAACTCAAAAGTACCCAGATTCGGATCTGAACGCGCACTAAAAAGTTTGACCTTGTTAACCATACTTAGACAATGAATTAAGACTTGAGATTTGAGCTGGAGTTAATAGACATAGAACTTGACTTCTGTGATTTGGCTAACCTTAATTCGAATTTTAAATAGGGTTTTTACCTCTCTAATTCTGACCCAAATCTGACCCGTATTTACTGTTTTGACAACTTTTCTTGTAGCTAACATTTAACTAACTTCCAAACTCAAAATTGTTCGAGGCCGGACTTTTTGAAAAGTAGACTCTCTGAACTACAATTTAGGCACTAGAAACACCTCAAAACACGTTTCTATCATCAAGATATCATTCGTTGAACACGACCCAAAAATCTGTCAAACCCTAAATCACAAATTAACATGTTTTAATCCTAACCGTTTGCACCAATATGACCCTAATCAAACCCTAAACGCACTAGCATGATCATAACATCATTAATTACAAAAGTTTTAAAACCCTAATGATCCACCATGATAATTGTTACATGATTTGAAAAGGATTTAAACTAGGTTAGAAACCTTACCTCTTGATTACTAG
Source organism: Tanacetum coccineum (assembly GCA_026074375.1). Classification (NCBI taxonomy): domain Eukaryota; kingdom Viridiplantae; phylum Streptophyta; class Magnoliopsida; order Asterales; family Asteraceae; genus Tanacetum; species Tanacetum coccineum. Next base: position 38,774 of record BQNB010030591.1, on the reverse strand, counting down.
ATCCTAACTCCACAATTCTTGGCTAGCTCTTGATCAAAATTTTTGTTTCTCCTTGTTCTTAGGGAGATAGGTCGACGGTTCACACAAGGGAGGAGGAGGAATGGGACTAAATTCATTTCCAATATGCGATACTTTCCCTAATACTCCAACGCATAATTATCCACATATTGACGTAGCAATGCATGCAAACACGTCACTCATTTCCATTGTCACTACACGTGAACAAAAATAGAAATAACCCTCAAATATCTTAAACTCGTTCTAAAATGAGATGAACACGCACCCCAGAATGATAATCATGCACACAGACAAAGTCACATAGATCACAAATATAGCACATATAAACACTTAGCCAACACTAAAAGGTATGACTAACCTGCTCAAGTCACGGTTGTCACAGTCACTACTGATTGCAATCACTCTATACAGCACACATATCACCATTTATTTTATGCAACTTATAAATAACAAATCCTATCTAATATATATGTTCGTTATTTCTTTTATAGCGGCTATGCCAGAAGACTACGAGCAGAAGACTATGGCTGTAAAGCAAAAACCTTATCTTTTTGATGAATTGCAAAATGCTTTGGTTAAATCCAACGATGTAAAACATGACTGTATTAGTAGTTAGCTTAACTTTCTGACTCTATCAGTAGCTTCTCTCCTATGTGACTACAACTTAACTTTCTATCATATAGATTTACTTTTGTCTCTAGATGGTTAAAAAGATGGTCATAATTAGCAGTTTCAATTCCTCTTGTTACTTTAAGTTGATAACATCCACCTGCACATATACGACACAAGAATAATCACCAACGCTCGCTAGACGTCTCGCAGCGAAACGCGAGCACACATACTTGTTGGAACATATTTACTGAGCTATTTGTATGGAATTTACCACTAGCTCAGTTTTTGTAGTACTTAGGAAAATAATTACTGATTTTTTATGTCGTTAGTCATCATGCTCGAGCTCAATATATCAGCATGTGTCTTCACCATCACCCCTATCATCAATCTTGCCCAAGTTAATTTTAGGACAAATGATTAATTATTATCTCACACTGGGACAAAGATATCATAGGGGTCAAATAATTAGTTTAATGCCAACCTTTCACAAAACAGACTATGAAATACTTAATTAGCTTCTTAATCCTAAGATAAAGACACGTCTCTTTTCTTATTTTGGGATTGTTTCAAAATTGCTTGATACAACTCATATCGACATTCTGACTATTGCATATTCATTTAGGAGATAATCAAATTTAAAGTGTTTGGCTGGAGAGTGGAGCAAATGATTATATACTCTAGAAATAATTAGTTTATAATTGCTACTATGCAAACTGATTATCCTGATTCTGAATATTCTACCTCAAAAATTTCATGGTTTTACATTTATTAACGTAATTCTTCGAATGTCGCTAAAAACTCATGTTTTTATATAAACTAGACGAATACCCGTGCATGCACGGAAAATCTTTTGCGGCCGATAATTAACGATATGCAATATTGATAATGTTGTGGTTTTGTACTTGAATGCGAGAAATTCTTAACATAAATGAAATTGCAAACACTGGTAAAATGCAAGAAATTCTTAACTTGTATCAAACAAGACATTCACTTAAATTAAAAGTGAAACATTACATCATTATGAGATAAAATCTAACAGCACACGTTACTCGTCGTGTAAAACTTCTTGGTACACGACATTTGAGGTGTAGACTCCTCCTTGATCAAACTCTTTTTCTGGTTTGGAGATCAAACATAATGTTTTGAAACCTGGTTCAACCGGTTCTGGTCGGAAAACAGATCAAATTAAACCTTTTTTTATATTTTCAAAACTCGTTTTCCGATAGCGACCTCGTGTACCCGCGCATAGCAGCGGAAATTCATGACAGCGACCTCGTTTTCGGCAGCGATTCCCGGTGACGGCTTCTAAGTGTTTATGTTTCTGTGTATTTTTCTATGCAATTGTGATCCCTATTTATAGGGGATTTACAAACCCTAGTCAATGAAAATTATTAGAGATTAATGGGCCCACCAATGAGTCAATCAATTAATTAATGAGGCAATCAGTTTTGTTTGACTGAGTGTACATATCAGTTTCGTTTGCTATTATTAATTCGTAGGTTATAATGATTTTAATTTTTCCAATGTTTCTTAAAATGAGTCAATCAATTAATTAATGAGGCAATCAGTTTCGTTTGCTATTATTCATTCGTAGGTTATAATGATTTTAATTTTTCCAATGTTTCTTAAAATAAGTATTTTCAACTTTTCTAGATTTCTAGTTTCAACATTTGGGTAAATCTCCTTTATAAAGAGTATAGATAATACCACATTATTTTAAATATATTTGAAAGTACTCATTTTGTTAAATTAATTTTGAAAATACTTTCATGCAAGCCACCAACTTCTCCTTTTTCTTACTTTTTGGTGTTTTGTCTTTTTAGCTGTTTCTCCGGTTCGTTATAGAGGTTTTAACTTTTTAGTTTCACGGCTCCGGTTCCATTGAGAATGTTTTTATTTTGAGAAAATTGAGAAATCTTCGTTTGAGCAAATTGATTCATATTTTTTGACTTAATTCACAAGTAAACATCATTTAATAGTGAATTGAATCTATAAATCACAAATTTGATTCACAAATCAATGCTAAAATCGAGTTATGGTAATGATTCCTTAAATTTGTATAGAAGATTCAGTATTGCACTTATATCGCAAGATCGAGAGATTTTTTAATATTAATTCGAATTTTTTTTACACATTTTAGATTATAATCACATTGAAATGAGTTTTACGCTTGAAAATCTTGAATCAAAGTTAAAAATCTATTATTTTTGAAAACCTTCTCAATCTTTTCAAAATAAAAACATTCTCAATCGATCCGGATTCTTAGTTTCACACCTTTTGAATTTAACATTGTATATAGATATTGCTATATTTTTTTATAATGGTTATTGTTGTTATAACATTCTATTGCATTATTTTCATTTGCATATTGATTTTGGTGTTATTTACGTCCTCGATATCTAATTTAACATAATTAGTATACATTAAACTTTTGTTTAACTACTTTGTGTGTAAGTTGATTTTGTTTAAATTTAACTATGATTTTGAATTTAACTTTTGTTATGTGTGTTTAGATAATGACTTTGAAAAAAATATGTGTGGTTGTTATATGTAAATCTCGTCTATATAATTTCATCTCACAGTAAAGTGTGAGGTCGAGTCTTCATTTTGACATACATATTCATGTTAATAATAATTTAAGCCGATTTTTAAACTCGTGCGCGGGTTAAACTTATGAAGAGGAATAAAATGAGTAGTTATTGAATGTAAATAGTTAAAAAAGAATACTTTTTTTTCGAATGTTCTTACTTAATCTCATAAAAAAAACAACATGAGTCGTTCGTATATGTATAATCTCGTGTATTCATTTATATGTCACAGTAACTCGTGTTTCTCTTTTTAAATTTACAACTTCGTGCAAATACATTAGTTAAATATTTATCAAATTTATAAAGTTATTTAAAAAATAAAAACTGATGAATTATACTTTATTTAAAAAAAAATTGCGAAATTGGCACATGCATTTTAGGACATTTATTAAATTAAACAAGAAATTAATAATTTGATCAAATTTAGCTTTAATTTTGACTTTTAATAAGTAATCATATGCTCGATTTTGTACATGTCAAAATATAATAACCTGATTGGTCATTTTTTTGGGAAAAATTGTTTCAAAATAAAGTAAAAATCCGTATCAAAATATTTAAACCGGGACATATTTCCCTTTTTTCCATTTAAAAAAAACACAGTACGCATTTGCAAATCAACTTTTTCTTCCCTCGTTGCAAAAACCCTGCATTTCTTTTGACTCGTGACACAATTCTAGGCCAAACCGACTTGACACTGAAAAAAGCGTGATTCATTAAAGTAAAGCCATACTTTTTTATAAAAGGAAAAATATATCATTCCATATCTGATAAGAACAACTCAAAGCTAAATTAGCAATACCCGTTTAACAAAAGACCAACAACAAACGTCGAAAGCCAACGAGTGGGATAATATGTCTGAAAAGAGACTCGCGACCTGGAACAAGATGACTTTATTATGAAACGCCTTAACTAGACACAGTGAGTCTGTCTCGAAAATAACGCGAGAGTACCCTTTACTAAGTGCATGAGTCATAGCCCAATGGACGGCTTTGCTTCGGCTTCCAGTGGAGAACTTGCATAACAATCTAAACGAGCACCTAAAAATAAGACCTCGCCATTGTAGTCGCGGGCTACAAAGCCCAAACCCGCCTTTTCAGATTCTTTTTTCCACGCAGCGTCACAATTAACTTTTATGAGATCAATTTCTGGCTTTAACCACACTCGTATGAGTGTTATGTAGTGGTTTCTCTCTCTCTGATTTGCCATATGATGTTCTGATAACACAAATTTCGCTACATCTTCCACGTTCCCCTCCTTACCATTCAACTGGCCGTGAAAACGTTTGTTTCTTCTCGTCCACAGTCCCCACAATATCATCATGAATATCTCCCATTCGGCTGGACAATTGTTAAGAATTAGTCGACAAAAATCGTGACAGCCCTTTGTGTATCGTAAAAAACAACCAAAATTACAACGGTTCCATACCTCTTTTGCTGTTGAGCATTTGAACATCACATGTACTATATTTTCTGTTGTCTCGCCATAGTTAGTACATGAAAATGTTTGATTCAACCCCCGAGATTGTAGGTTGTCAATAGTAGGTACATAATTGTTCCAGGCTTGCCCCATAAATAGTTTGACTTTGCTGGGAACTCGTGCTTTCCACACAACACGCCAAAATTCAATCAGGTCATCAGAGATAGTAGTGCAGTCCATTGCATAAAAAAACGTCCTGGATTATTATGCCAATAGAGCACATCATTCCTCGACTTGCTTACAAAACAACCTGCAATCTTAGTGGCAATATCATGCGCAAATAACGACGACAATAGCTCATGATTCCAACCATCACCTTCAAGATTTAATAAATCACGTACCTGATCAACATCACAATTATTTGGTTTTGGACCCAAGTGCTCATCGACCCAAAAAATCATTCCATGCATTAACACCACGACCATTGCCGATATTCCACTTGCACCTTATCCACCATATCTTTAACCGAAAGAAAACTACACCAAATATAGCTTGGACGGTATCCAATCTTGGCATCAAAGAAGCTCGATCTTGAGAAATAACGTGCCTTAAGGGTTCTAGCTGCCAATGTTGTTGGGGATGTGATCAAGCGCCAAACCTGCTTTGCGAGAAGTGATCTATTGAATAATTCCAAGTGACAAAATCCAAGACCTCCTCGAAACTTTGACACACATTTTTTCCACTTACACCACCGAATTGGGTTTTCTTTAACCCATGCCGCAATGTGTCATGATATGTTTGTTATAGTGGCATGCAAAATGATGTAACAAAATTATACAACTGTTACAGTGCCATCTATAATGGTAAAAAAATATACAGTAATACATTAGCCTTTTAAAAGTATGATTCAAATCATACACGCTCATGTATGCACTTCGTAAAAAATATCTTAACTTTTGACAGTGTGTCCTTTCAAATGTACATCTAAGAAGGCAATCACAAAAGAAATACACAATTGCTTACTAATACACTTAATGCACAACATGATGCCTATCATACCCAAAATTACACTCATTAATGTTGTTCTGCAGAAGTCACTTACACCTAAGTAATTTCAATAACGTAAGAATAGAACAAATTGAGAGCCGCTTGATAAAACCGCTTTGTGCCTTCTCATGATTGGCTAACATACAGAACTGGGACAAGACCGGCCATTTTTCCATCGCGTCCGGGCCGTTTTTTCTTCACCTGTGGTCATGTAAAATGCCAAATGTCAGTGATCATACACATAATTGCAGAATGCTATTATACAAACAAGCCAACCAGAGAAAGACACTGGCGGGGTGCTTGGAATACTGTTTTGAAATCGATTTACGAATAGGAATAATCACAATCGGATAACCAACGTTAAGCATCAGATGATCAGTTTTAGAGGCAAATCTAAACACTAAACAGTGGTTATTGTGTTTTCAAGAACAATAATCAGATAACCAGTTTTAAAGGCAATCCAAACACCCACAATCAACAGGTCCAAAAAAGCCTACTAACAGCTTCCGTCTTCCACTAACAGAACTAGGGGTGAGCATAACGGACCGCGGACCGGACCGAACCGAGAAACCGGACCGAACCTATTTCGGTCAGGTCTTCGGTCCACACTTTACTTCATGCTCGGTCCTCGGTCCGGTTCGGTCTTACGTACAACCGACCATTTTGCCTTCTCGGACCGGACCGAACACATTCGATCCGGTCCTCGGTCCATGGTTTTGGGTTAAATCGGTCTCTGTCCGATCTGGTTTTTTCGGTCTGGTCTGGGTTTGACCCGATGCTCACCCAGAACACACTAATAGTAGGCTAATGAGCAGAACATACCCAAAAAATAACTCCTCACGGGTGAAGTTATGGAAAATCCAGTTTAAGATCACAAAATTCCAGTTTATTGAGTGACACTATGACTTGTAACATACCATCATAGGATGCTTTCTGACATGAACTATATCAATACTATGATAAGTTTATACTAGGTACTTACATAGAACCACCCATCAACTTCATACTCAATTTCAACCTCTTCTCCAGCAGTTAAGTTCAACTGTAGTAATAGAAATTTAAGTCAATAGTTCTGGTTTAAACTACAAAAAAGATGTTGACCAGAAATCTAGTCAATGTACCTCATCATCACCACCGGCAGTGAAGTCATAAAGCGCAGATCCAGATTGCCCATTCCCTGAAGAAGATCTTTCCTCCTCGTGAGAATCAAAGCTGCTCGACCCCTGCCCAGCCAATGGGTTCTCAAACGACTCAAATCGCTGGTGAACAGGTGACGAGTATGGAGGCGGCTCTTCGTTGATCTATAGAAAGGAAAGAGTGATATACTGAATAACATTGAAAAGTCAAGTTTTAAGGTCCATTAACCACAGTTTAAGAACTAACCGGAGAACCATAGCCCTCATAAGAAGAGGAACCACCAGAAGGCTTCCTATTTCGACTCGTACCTGACTTCTCCTGATAATAATAAAAATTCCTTGTTAAGTTGTTACGGGTTATAAGTAAAGGTCACAATTTTGACCCATTAAATATCAAATTTCATCTGCATACCGCAGGTTGTGAAGACCCATAAGTCGATGGTTTAGAACTGAACAATGAAGGATAATTCATTCCTCCAAAATGAGATGAAATTGATGTCTCAACTGATCCTACTGAATCTGGAGAAGAAGATCCAGAAGATCTCCCATCATCATCCTGTAACACAAATGATAATACATTAATTAATCATATTGCGTAATCATGAATGGGCTCAAGCACAAGATACAGCACAAGTACATCAACTTCTGCAGTCTCTAGAAGAGTTTTAGCCCACATGTCATCATAACTCATGGAAGGTCTAGAAATAATGTTCTCATCATCAACATCAGGTGCATCAGTACCAGCCCCAGCAAGAAACTCATTAACCTACAGAAACCAAGATAAAATTAAACTATTATATACACGATAGTATTAGATATTCAATAAAGCAAGCAAACATATTCCTCGTTTGCTCTGAAGTATTAGATCTTCCACAAACAGACAGAATTAACAAAAAAAAACATCAATCAGATAAATCTTCACCCTATTCATAGCAGGAGCATTGTTCCACAAACCATCATCAGCAAGACCTGTAGCCCAAGCATTTACTAGATCATCATCAAGATTGTCAGGCTCAGCAGGTGCTGGTTTGGTCGCCTCATATATGAGTTCAGATATTCCTGTAGCAACAGCTGCATCTCTCATTCCAGTTGACGCAGTAATATTATGCCGATTGCGATATATTTCAATAAGTTTTGCACTGTTGTACATTGGAATAAACATAAGTTAGATGTCTGCATGGATAATCTGGGTAAGTTGACCTGTGAGCCCTAAATGTGTGTTTTGGGAGCGTTGTCTAGGCATTATATGATGAGGCCTACCTAGAGAAATACATATACATCAAGAATGTTTGTCTAAGCATTACAAGAGAAGAAACTTTATATTTATTAATGATATCTATATGACAATGGTATTAGTTTTCTTAGTCACATATTTACTATTATGAATCATGCATTCGCAATGAAACAATGATATTGATCTGATTAATGCTCAGTGAAGGTCAAGGTCGCAAGAAAATGAAGTTCAAGCGCATAAGCCAGCTACTAAGTACTGAGTATATAAAAATATGAATATGGGTCACTTACCTTGTTGGCCCTAAAGGTAGATACTTTGATCTTGGAACATAACAGAATAATGACACAAGATCTAGAAGCCTTTCATGTGCCTCATAGAGCTTCTTCAGTTCTTCATCAGTCCACTCTTTTTGGGCATTATCATGGTTACGCACTTCCCTGCAACCACATTACAAATATACTAATTACACAATTTGGAATATAGTTTGATGTAGAGGTGCCAAGATGGATGACCTGGGTAATGGGTCATTATAAGGGGTCAAAATGGGTCATTCCAGGTTGGTTCAGCGCAAACACTTTTTTGAATATTTATCAATAATTAAAGGACTAATTTTGATTATAAAAGTAAAATTGTTCATATAAATCTTTGAATATAATGGTTTACAAAATTGTAGGATCCAAACATGTATCTGGGCAGCTTATAACCTGTTTGACTCGTTTCCCTTCTAGTTAACTTTTTGAGCTGACCCATTTGACATTTAACACAATCCAAATCAACCCATGTATAAGTAAATGGGTTGAATTGCCACCTCTTTCCCAGTAATTTTAACATGCAATTACAGCACAATTTGCAGAAAACTAATGAAATAATCACTTTTACGCACTTTATGAGATCATCTTGTGCACTATACATGTCATCCAGGACCTTCAGCATTGGACTAAGCAAAGATCCAAGACCAGTACCGCTAGCACCTTGATCCTCTCCGTTACTAATATGCATATCTGAAAATTGAGACTGCACACCCCCTTGTGCTAGAGCATGTAAAAACTCATAGATCTGTATCCTATATGGCTCACCCGATCTGATTGCCATGGTCGTAAGGGCTTGGGCAGCGACGATACGAACCTGAGATTATAATATCATTCACAAGTATGCATTTAACCCCGAGGATAAATTAGTATATCATTATGATGCCTGACTCTACATCGGATGCAAGCCTCGTCTATAAGAAGCACAATGATACCATGACAAAATGATAAATTTCACTCCTGACTAGGAGGTAGAATATTATGCATAAAACAAGCAATCTACAAACTTTTTAGACTTATTTAGTACATTCAAGAGTTCTTTTTCTTTTCCACATAATATGTTGATGTTCCTTTTTATGTCAAATGATGACATATGCACAATCAGATAAATTTTACCATCTTGCTTCACTTGTCTGCAGTCCATGAGTTCCATATATAATGCTTACAGCATGTAATAATTTATAAATATTAACTTACTTGTAGGTACATGAATGAGAAATTCACAAATACATACTATAGCTATATATTTGTATCAGCATGTGAAAAGAATAAGCATGGCTAGTAAGTGAATGACAGAGACATGAAAAAGATTCAATTTCAGACATGTACCTCCCAGCTGCCAATGAAAGCACATCGCTGCAGTCGAGTGAGAGCATTAGCTAGAGTTGGATTTCGAGAACTAGCAGCTGCAACCATTTTATCTGCATCTAACATCATTAGTGCGGTACCAGGAGGGGTTGCTGATTCCCAAGCATACTCAGATGCTGCATAATTTGCATTTTCTCCAAGGAACCAGACCTGCAGATATTTTATCAAACCAGCACAAAATACAATCAACGATAAATCATGAGTAATCAACTTACTGAATATGCATTTGAAAGGGTTTGCTCCTTACCGCTGCTTGGACTAGTCTCTGTAAAGCCAAAGCTGACTTTGGATCAGATGCAAATACCCTATCAATTGATGTAAGCCCAGCCATTGAACCAGGCTGCGGAGGTGGCAGATCAAGAACAATTGTGACAGCTTCAAGAGCTGTATGTTTACCATCAGGACCAGCTCCAACCAGGCATGTCTGAACATGAATCAAGAGGCTGATTTAAAAAATGCTTAAAAAATTTATGCAATATCATTTAGATGATCACAGAAAAACCTACCTTCCATAGTAGTTGCAGCACATCAGCATCAATTTTCCCTGGGACTTTGGTAGCAAATACTCTTGCGATTTCAAGTAGTGTAACTGCCATATCTGGAGTAGCCTATAAGGAAGTATTACAGGACAGAAAATAAGAGTAGAACAAGATCAATCTAAATATCTGGCAGAAAAAAGGTAAGATAACAGCTTGCGAAGAATATTAAATTATTAATAACATCATGCAAAAACTCTGATACTACGTCGTCACGTCATGGCATATTATATAAATTCACTGGAAGACATCCCCTTAAGAGTTAATGAGGGTGTCGGTGTACATAGAAGCAAAACTATAGAAAAAAGTCGGTAGTGCATCACTTTTGACTCTCTCATGTCACTATTATGCATTTGATTAAATCACAAATGGGAGGTGGTAACAAAGAATCATCCTTATTTTTGGCTCAAAATGGATTTTTTAATTACTACCGTGTCTAGAAAATTTTAATGCAGTTCCAGCTCCCTCCACCAAGTCAGCTAAGACCAACATATGCCCCCCCATCTAGAGCGACCCAATCAGGAAATTTTAGATACAAGAAAACCATTAGAGATGTAAAGAGAGTCAACATGTGACCGGATCATAACAGCGGGCTCAAAAAAGATCAAATAAAAAATCAAGCCAAATATAATGACCAATTGTAATGAGCCAATTACCTTGAAACGTGCATGCAAAGTGAGCAAAATGTCATTCAATAATGAAGCCGACCAGGCAGGATCAGAGAGCTCTGATGCAATCATTGATTCTAGTTCAGCAAAAGTTTCTTGTGGGCTTTGCATCCATATTAGTGCTTTAATCACCATTGCGCGTACATAAACACATTCACATGCCACAGTTGTACGCACCACTTCCATTAAGGACGCCAATAGACTTGCAACTGTATCTTTGTTACCTGTCCCATTTAACATAGAATGAATGAGTGGAAGACCTAAAAAGAGTGCAAAAGAAGCAATAAAGAATAGGCAATGACATGTGTAATGCTTCCTAAGATGAATATACTTGCGTGACCACCAAACCAAATACATATGTTCAATCATGAAACGACCAGATACTTCCAATGGTAGTAAGAATAACCTAACTGGGCGCTTATCCAATTTACTATACAACTTCAGATTGCCTAAGAGGCATCTGTTAAACGGGATACTGGAACATTTGTATGAATCGTGTAGACCCAAATATAAAGCCGCTTATCCAGTTACCTTCAAACTGAGATTTCCCGTCTTCCTGCTCATTACTTTCAGAAAATGTATTAACATCTCCTCCTTCATCAATATCATGTAGACCCAAAGATAAAGCAGCTGCACGACTTTTCCCCATCTCCTGCACAACCCTGGCAGCTGCATGAAGAACAGGCCTGGAGAAACTACGAAAAGAACTCTCCAATCTGAAACATATTGAGAGGATAATGGTAAGGTTCTACTAGTATAATTAATTACCAATACATCATTACTTTCTACATCAAGTGTAAGCCAAAATCAATCAGATATATATGTCAAAAGCTTTTGTCCACGAAAAGAAGTACAAATAACTTCGATTTCAATCAGTTCGAAGTTACGAGGTTTCACCGTGACTGTAATAGTTGCAACATTTGACAAGGCATGTAGTTAAAAAGACAAAGCATTGTAACTTATTGACCCTCAAACAATTAGACATAGAACCCTGTTGAGCCAAGTCAATACCATCTACAACTTTAACGATGACAAATGAGCATGTCAAAAAATTAATATAACAAAAAACATATAAAGCGCTACTTTACTACTGAATGAATAGCTTCAAACACAAAACAACTGACTATTGCAGTAGTAGATTGCACTAAAACTAGCTAATAACAACTTAAACTGCATGTTTGTCAATGGGTCAGAACCGGAGTCTGACCATGATGCGATCTGTAACTACTAAAAAGTTTACTTATTCATTAACAATGACTTCTTTCATAGCACATTGCTTTATGTTAGCTTTAACTTGTATTGTACATAAAATTTAAAGCAGAATACATCCTCATACGTAACCGAACACACATTTTTACAACACAAATGCTAAGGATTAATAAAGATGTGTTTGAGCTAATACACGCATAAAGCGGTTGTGGCTCCAATTATCGATCCTAATAGATTATAAATAGCCCATTTAATTTCTTCAATAGATAGCCAACAATCAGTTCACAGCATATTTTCATCACCATCAAGGTTCAAAGAGCAGGAAAAGAATAGACAATTCCAGAAATATTAAGCATAACGTCACAAAAAAAGAATGTTACTTAACCTTTTTTAACAAATGTGATAAACTTCAGTAAATTAAATGTTTTCTTTTTGAGTTATCCCTAAGTGAAAAAAATATATATATACTCCGCTAGACTTTTGTATCTTTATAACTTATAAGTTACAATAAACCATGTCAAAGATATTCTTCGATTAACAAAGAGCATCTCAGGGCCTAAAAATGTTGTAAGACACTGTAAACATATACTCAGGTTTCAAAGTTAAGTTCTATGCTTTATAGACCAATACACGTCAATCACAAGTTTATCTGCAGCTGCAGTAGAAGTATGTTGCAAGCAAATGTTTCATCCTCATAACAGCGATTGTGTGAGGTGCAACAATGGTCATAACTTGAACACGAGACATTGTCCTCATATGTGCCGTTTTCCAGACCAAAGTAAATCAGAAGATATGTAAAAAAAACGCTGAGTAACAGATCCACAACACATCTACTTCAACAGACAAAAGTAAACAAGTTGATATTACAAAGAGAAAATTGTGGTAAGACACTTCCAGCTTAATTTTCTAATTAATTAAAAAAACAAGGTGGTTTTTTATTTGTACTGGTAAAAGATACAAAATAAAAACATGAAACATAAAATGACGACTTCATTCGGTTACGTTTGATTTTGATATCATAATATACGAATAAATAAAGCTTTGTAATAATACTACGAACGACCGAGAAGCAGAAGAAAGACATGATCTGAGAGGAAAACGAATTAACCAAGACAAAATCAAACCAAAATGAAAAGAACTCATCAAGAACACCTACAGCACTATATACACTGCACCACCGAATCATGGTTCCCTAGTTGCACCACTGAATCATGGTGAATCGCTAACCTTAATAACATCGATATTAGTCATGGTGAACAAGACGAGAACCATCACTGGTATTGAATGTTTAGGAACTTGTACATTACAGAGTCATAAGGCATTCAAGTATGTGTTAAAAAATATAATGTAATCAATGTAAAAAGTTCAGAAATTAATCTTTAAGACATATATGGTTAATGTACAAATTCATCATAAGACCAGGTCAACCGAGTAGGAATACCCCGTCACCATATGACCACATCAAGACCCAATTCAATGAAATGCTAGGTCATGGCGGTTGCTTCCATTGACTTTCAATACATCTCCTGATAGACCAACAATGACTAGAATAATAAGTAGAGCTGCCAATTTTGGCCTATTCACTTATGCGTAGGTCGACGAAGGTTAAGACCCATTCCAAAACATTTAATGTATAAACCCATTCCCAGGCCACCCAACCCGACCATTTTGCCACCTCGAATGAATTGTAGAAGACAAGTAATCAATAGAAGGTAAGCACTATCACCTTCGCATCACAAGTTTAATAAGGAGCTGCGGGCGTCTCGTCTTTGAAGCTTTATCCTTGTCCTTGACAGAAGGTGCTTCAGGAGCCTTAAGAACTTCCCTTGTTAGACGATACCACCCAAGAGCACGCTCTTCAGTCCTGTAAGAGACAGTTTATTAGCAAAATTCCAACAAGCAAAGAATGCCTACTTACATGTTTTTTCTGCACATCAGCCAGAGACATGGGCAACCCTCCCCAAACAAGCATAAGAAGAAAAGAAGAACGCGGCATTCACAATCTAAATTTGTGAATAAAATTACTTACAAGCTTTTATGCCACTAAAATTACACTGTGGATAACTTTTGACCGATTCGCACCGTTTCCTATTAAGGTGTTTTTTACTTGTTTGGCCCTTTAATGCAATCATATAACTCAGTCAAAATTTACGCCTCCAGGATTAATGAACAAAGTACCTGTCACCAGTGTCGGATTTCCCTAGAACGCAAAGGATAGCCTCAAAACAAACTCTGTCACTGGGATCAAGGAGAAGTTGATACAGCAAAGAGGTAAACAGGGATTTAATGTCTGGCCTTTCTATGAAAAATAAGAAACAAAATTCAGAACTTGGTAAAAGTTATTTTCAATTGAAGTAAAGAAGTTGGCAATATCAGCAACACATACCTTCCAGTGACTTAGCTCTAGATATTGAATGGCACAATCTTGCCAGAGCAACTCTAGCAAGCACATCATGTAAATGCAAAACATCCTGCAGAGCTCCTGAGTGATATAAAATCCACAAATTTTAGTTGTAGATTTTTAGTGATGACTATATTAACAAAAGAGCACGTTTTCCAACTTACCACCAGGCTGGGCGAGCTTCCCTGCGATTAAACATTCAAACAAATATTACAAACGTGTAAAATAATGATCCGTACATTGAAAGTAAGATGATGGAGTTCTATAAGGTAAACATAAATATGGAACGAAAGTAGAATCGTATGCACAATATCATCACATCGCCACACCAAAAGACCAAATCAAACAATCGAGAATGGATGCATGATATTGTTAAATGTGTATTAAAGCTATGAATATATCTACCACAAGGGATTATCTTAAGCTATTCTTTTCTAAAAAATCGTCTTTGTTCTATCTCCACAATGTTTCACAATATCATTAACAACATAAACATGAAGAACCCATCAGTCCACTCCAAAAGCCCTGGAGTTCAAAACATGCAGTTTTTACACCATGATGAAATTATAGCTTCTATTTCTTTATTTTAGTCCTGTGTTCACATCTTTTCAGTTATGACCAGATAACACGCTCTTGATTAAAAAAGAACAGAGTCAAAAGAAATTTAATTAATTTAGAGTTGGGTGGAACCAATTTAGACAAATAAGTTACAATGTTTTTCGATCCGCTTACACGTTCTCAGAATAACCCAACTTGTTTGGAACTTAAGGCTTGGTTGTTGCTGTTATGTTTCTTCTACCTAGGGTGAGATACATCAGTAAAGGTCACCGTATTTCTCGGAATAACTCCACTTGTTCACTGGCAAGCTAGATTGCCAACTTGAGAATGAGTCATATCAAATGTTTAACTCACTATATTGAGCATTACTGGTAGCATCTATACCACTTACGAGGCTTACATACAAATGAGCTCATAATTTCTGGAGACTTCTTTAATGTTCAATACCCTTATGGCATACATTTCATAGAGCATAAAATCTAACTTAGAAATCAGAAAACAAAATATGAGAAAGATGTGGGCAGATGATATTACGAACATGAAAACATGTTTTTCAGCCACAAAGCATGCACAAAAAATTATGATCAGTTAGATTTTTCAATACAATATCATGTTGTATGTGATAAAATCAAATGTATATGCTTCAGTTATTATGAAAAAGAAACACACAGAAATCATTAAACTTCATGGTTTAAAACTTTTAATCTACTAAAAGTACCTAAAGCCATTGCAACAGCATAAGGATCTCTTGTAGCTAGCTCAGATATAATCTCCAAGGAATGTCTAACAGCCACTGGATCAGCAAACGAAACTCTGCAGTCAATATGACATTTATTTAGAGTGAAATCATTTTAGTAACAAACTAACAATACGACAAAGTAAAAAGATTCAATATGTGGCGTTACTACAAAGATACAACGCCTAATGAAGAACTACTTACTCCTGAAAGATTATATGACATTTTATTAAAATACATGTCATCATGATATCCAGTTAAAGGAGATAAAGAACTTAACACCAGCAACACATTATTAGTCAACCTAAATCACAGATAGACTCACGCCTACCCATGATAAAAGCACTGTAAAAAATAACCTTTTCCACCAACAACGCCCAAGACATTACATTATTAGTCACATAAAACGGGGATCGTTCTGGTAAGGGGTCGTGGTTCGCTAGGTACCTAGAATTCGGTTCAATGGGGGGTAGGTTCATTTGGGATCGCTCTGGTACAATGTACCAAATAATTACTCTATTCAACAGATATATATAATCCTAACATTTATAGAATAAATTTGGTTTAATACTAATCAAATTTTCATTAGTCATAACAATAGTCAATCACATTATGGGTTTTGGAGTTTTTAATCTGCCATATATCAAACTCAGAGATATTAACATTAAAGAAATATCACAACATCAGAATTGGGTAGCTCCTGATTCGGATCGTCAATTTTCCTGATCCCGACTGGATCGTACCCAATTTGGGAACGCACAAACTGGATCGCAATTTGTGGCCTTTCTACTTTCTAACGAATTATGTTTCCATGGTTCTGCACAAGGTGTTGCCATAACAGAAATTCAACAAGATGAGAACCTTGTCTGTTGACGGCTACGTACCTTTGTCCAAGTTAGCAAAAATAGGTCTTGTTTTTGTTGTGGTTAAAGACTAGGCAACAAAACTAGCTTAAAAAGAGAGCCAGAGGAATCATCAGTTCGGTGTTTCTAACATAGATATACATCACTGATGATTATTAACATAGATACATAATTAAGCATAATGCTGCTTACATTGGTAGTTGCTTTAAATAGTAATATACCACTCACTTATCATAAAAATCACCAAACAAGGAAAATTATGGCATCAAGCTATTATTGATGCCAAGAGGCCAAGAAAATATCAGCAGATCCAAATGTTAAAGAGAGAAAAAAAAACTAACCCCTGCACAGCACGATGAAGAAATATCGGGTTTCCTGGATCCAAGGGAAGTCTTCTTAATGCACTTATGGCGCCGTATTGGAGATTACTTCGGATTATAGACTGATCATCAAAATTAAGATTAGTAAGGAAAATAACTGAATCAAATATCATATAGGTGAGCGCATTATGTTATGACATGTGTAGTTTAATTGTAATAAAGAAAGAAAAAAAGCATGGACTATCAATGTTTATTGAATTATGCATCCTACTATAAGTGAAGAATTAAGCTAAACTGGACTTAAAGATATACATGACGAACATTGGGATAAACAACTGTTTTGTGATAGAGAAGGTAAGACTTATGGAACCAACTGAAGTGACTACTCAGTTGCTTTAGATCATTACACTGAATACCATAAAACAGGTCAGTGACTAGTCACTATCTAGTTGACAGTACAATAGGCAGTGTAATGTGAACAGCTATAAATAGGTATTGATGTAGTTCGATTATCTTAGATGAAAAGAAACAATTGGCATGCAAAAACAAATCAAAGCAATTGGAAAATTGGAAAAATCCCTCCCTCTCTCTATAGACTAATTCAACAGCAAATTGCCATTAAAATTTATCTATATATGTGCATGACCGTAAAGATGATAAAGATTAATGAATCAATGAAAACCAAAGGGGTGACGTAACTGCCTTTAAAATCAGTCTAAAAACCCTACTTGTAACGAATTTGGATGTTGTATAATCTCATCTTAACTAACATTTGTAATACATTCTTACATGTTCCTAGAAAGACACCGAGTTGTCAATTTTTCTATGTAAGAGTTAAAACGGTGAACTTATTTTGCATGCCAACATTGGAAAACAGGCATCTCTGTCTTATATGATTGAGGGATCAAAGCCTGCTTTTTACTTGATTAATCGTGACTTTTGTCCCATACCAAGTAAAGGTCAAAACTCTCCCCTCACTGTCCCTCAAGCCAGATGCAACACTCACAAGACCTTTGTGTATCCTTCATGCAACCTTCCCATCACAGCAGCATGGTTTTTTTAAGAGATCAGCTATAACTATATGATCTTGATTACTTTCAGTCAAAAAATGAGTTTGTAGATCTATTCTTCAAACTAGAACTATAGTGAGTTAGCACCTTTAAAAATCTCAAAAAAGTTCACCAACAGACCGGGGAGGGCTTAATATAAACGTCCAAAATATTATCTAGTACTTAGCAAATTTTAATTTGTCAGAAACATCAGTTGCAACCCATATAAGTGGGCTTATTCCTGATAATGGTATCTTGCATTTTGACATAAAAAAAATGAGCATTAACATTGATTAAATGCTTAAGGCCAAAGCAATGCAAACGTCTAAGATTCAGAATTACCTCTTTGTCACCACCTTTTGCCCCAAATATGCCTTTCTTACGCTTATCAGGTGTATCAGCAACCTGATCAACAGCATAAACAAGCAAACAAATTTATTTCACAATCTATTGAAAGTTCATCTAATATGAGGCCAGTATAAAAATATAAGAATATTTAAAATAGTGTACAAATTATAAAAGTTTACATGAACAAACCTTATCAAGGATACCTAATACAATTTCGTACAACTTTTGCAAAATCTCAGGACTGTCAGAAGCATATGTAAGAGCCTTCAGTGCTTGAAGCCTTCGTGCATGAACTTTTAAAAAGAAAAGAAAAGAAAAGTAGATAATATAATGAAAATATAGTATATAAAACTGAGGTAGATTACATGACCACCAGAAGAAGACGAATGAGGAATACCTAGATCTTTTTACTATTTTTCTTTTAGCAGAGAAAATGCCTTAACTAGTCAGAATAGACAGGTTTGCAGGTATTTTTCTAGATATCACGTAATTGTAATTCACATAGCTTAGAGGGTACCTATGTGTAAATCCTATTTCAATATGTATGCTCCTATTGTCATCCTTTTACACAATTAGCTAATATGCAGAATCCTTTCGAGGTTTTTATATTAGGAATAAAGCTTCACCCAGCTAGAAAACATTATTATTCCTCTTCGTCACATACCGATACATAAAAATTGTTCAGAGAACAGGTGAAGACCCCAGGAATAAACCTACAACTTATCTTACTTTATCTTACATGATCACACCTTTTGTGAAGATGAGACAAAGTTTAATTACCCAGATTACAGCTATTATAACAATAGGACGTATCATGGCCATAGGGAACCAGTGACAGCCAGGTATTGTAGAAAACGAAAACTGAATTATAGTTTGCAATTTCCAAGTGTAGTTAGTTTAGTTAGACCTACACAGAATGGTACAACAGCCATAGAATACCATCAAACAGCAACTACCTCAGTTTATTGACACAAAGCAGAAAAATTAACTGGGGCACGCAATTGCCACACATGCGTCTTTTTTTCCAAAATCGAGTGTTAGCCGCTCGGTCTTTTAAGCAAAATGCTTTCATACTAGGGCACAAAATTACAAATGTGTGGAAACGTTTCTTTTTTCCTATTTCACGAGACAATCCAAGCTGATGTAATAAAGGTGAAGGCAAACAGCAACACCTGACCACCCTGCATGTTTACCAAGCAGAGTATTGCAAATTTTTCCTTCTTTACCTCCATTTACCTCTAAAAGTGACTCTTAAACTTTACTATGGTAATCCATCATTGCTATTTACTCTTATATATCATATTATAGTTATCCCAGTCGTGTCTATATCTAAAACAGGTATACGGATGAGGTATTCCCAGTTGTGTCTATATCTGTGGTTCCAAATATTATCTTCTTGTCACATAGAAAACAATGTCTGCCACTGCCTAGTAATACATATTACAGGCATATTGACACAAGAGTCAAATCAGACACGAACTGTGCTTAGAGGTTTATAGTCAGAAACTAAACTCGTGTAATGATTTATACTAAGGATGCCATAGCCAAACGAATCATTTTCTTCAGATTTATGGCAAATTAGATACCAAAAGATAGGTGTATAATAACTTTTTAAGAGTATGACTACATTGCAAACTAAATTAGAGAATCGCTTACATTCAAATTCACTATTTAAGGACTCTGTAGAAAGTCGATCTAGTATTCGAGGAACAACATCTGCTCTAGTAACCCCACCAACAGCATCAATGTCAGCTAAAGCATCCCAATTTGGTGTAGGAATCCCACCTCCAGGTGTGAGACCTTGTGCTCCGGTATCAGGCAATATTCTTGCTAGGTAATAATAGACATAACGTAGTATAGTTCTATCCTCGCATTGCTGACCAAGCTACAACATGAAACACAAAAGAAGACAAGAATAAGAGCTACTTGTGCGTTCTGACTAATCAGAAACCAAACCCAACATGACAAATACCCGATGTCGCCATGTAGGACTACATAACAGATAAAACACACTGCATAATATGCAACAGAGACATCTACTAATTTCTGCATTTATAGGGTTTCGTAAAAATTAATGATTGTACGTTAAATCTACTATTCACTCACGTCCTAAATGTGTTGTTACATACTTGGGGTGGCTTATAGTAGATGGTGAAATGTACAGAAATTTTGATTTTAAGGAAAACAATTTAAGTTTGAAGGGTGTATGGCATCAAGATGTGCTTCGTGAAGAGTCACACAAGTTTTAGCTTATCAACAATCTTCAAAATATACATATTTTAGAAGAGGGGTGTAAATGCAAGTAAGTTCATACCATAAGAAGAGAAGGAGCGAGAGACGGATCAACAGAGTTGTACACAGCAAGCTTCGGGAAAACATGATGAATCAGCTGTCTTTGGGACTTTTTCTGCACAAATGCAACACAAAAACGACAATCTAGTGGATACAAAGTGCGATATATAACTCAAAATTTATGCATCTTGAGGCAAGGAACTCATACTTGGTCAGATGAAGCTGCTAATTCGTGGATACTCCTTGCAAGTTGTGCATATGAAACCGGCTATAATAAAAAGAGTTACAAAGAATCAGCCAATAACCTAAAGTCAAATCAGGTAGCATAAAGCGTCGTACATTAGAATACCACTAGTGTGATAGGTCTCCTTAACTTGAAACCAACCAAAAAAATCTCAACAAACTTAATCATCTGCTTAAGTATATAAATTATATTTCCATATATTTACTTACGTGCAATAACGATTGCCAAGATTTTGATAGAGTGACATCTCACATTACTAGAATTTTATATATTCTTGGCAAAACATCACCTATTTGTTCATTATTATAACTACAAACCGTATCACTAGTTCCAAACCTACTTAATACTAATCTTGAATAAACTGAAGTTGTATCGCATTACTAGTATTTTAGATTTTTCTTACATCACCTAATCAGTCAAAACATAAATTAAGATCAAGGGCAGTAGTTCCAGCTAAAACTTATTAGAAAACATTTTCTATATAACATCTAATCAAACAATTTAAAATCAATGCATGTCTAAATGAAGCTGTAACCTCTAAATCAGTCAAAACCGAGATACGCATACAAATAATCACGTTACTCACGTCAGGCTAAGTTCTAT
Organism: Tanacetum coccineum; assembly: GCA_026074375.1. Lineage (NCBI taxonomy): Eukaryota > Viridiplantae > Streptophyta > Magnoliopsida > Asterales > Asteraceae > Tanacetum > Tanacetum coccineum. The sequence goes on along the minus strand of BQNB010030591.1, from coordinate 17,220 downwards.
GACTTAATATCAATAAAACAAGCACCTAACAAACATAAGTTGTCTAACAAATTTATACATTATTCCGTGCGAAAAGATTATACAAGACAAATATGTATAATAAACCTTTTTCTTATGTCTAATATATTGCGGGCACATCCTGACAGCGGCTACATTACTTTGCGGCGGAAAACACGCATCAATTAGATCTGCACGCCAAAGTAGATACTTTTTACGAAACTTGCGATCAGGATCTGATTTAACTACAACAACGGGCTAGCACGTCTCCACCTGCCTGCAGCAGAAATGGTGGTGGTTGTTGTTGGTGGTAGAGTGTTGTTGGTTGCGGTGGTTGTGGTGCGTGTGTGCAATCTGAAACATATCAATCCATTAAAGAATAAAAATTAAAAAAAAAGAGCGTTGTTACCAGAAACAGAATCCTGATCAATCAATTCATTAAATTACTGTTAGTTTAAGTAAAGTAAGTGACAAGAATTACAGTTGAGTTTGTGAACTTAGAAATGAAGGAATTGACCTGCCATGAACTGACTGGCATGACCGGCCTTGGCTGATACCCGATAAAATCGGAGTTTTACTTTATAATTGGATTCTATTGCAAGGGAGGAATGAATCCAATGGAAAACATTTGAGAATCAAAGATTACTTCTGTACACGAATCCACCCCTTGTGTTTTGTAACTATTAAAATACTAATATGTTATGTGGTGTTTTGGGACAGTGCGGACTTTGTCCAACAAAATTATCTGCTTATTTCATTTTCATACCGCAATAATCTGCTCCTTAGTGTTTGGCAAACACAAAATGAAAATCAAGTTTTTGCGTTTTGACCCACCCAAAACGTGGTTTTGGAAAAGCAGCTACACACCTGCTTTTGACATAACGATGAGTAAATCCTCCAGACTGGAAATTAAACCAAAACCAACCCCCATCAAAAAACACAATCATCCTCTTCTATAAAAAATTTTAACAGGGGACACAAAAAATACCAAACAAACAAAGGAAAAAAACGCAAATAAATTGCTAACTATTCGGATCTTAACAAGTGTATTTGATGATGATCCCAGTGCTTGAAGACCACTGAAAACCTTTTTTTGCCCAGATTTCCAAATTCGTCTTTCATGCGATGCATTAGAGCAGTGTGTGGGAGGAATTTTCCAATGAGTGCGAAAGGAAATAACGAACGTCGTAAAAAAGTTAATTCAATATTTCAAACTTATGTCGAGTAAAAAGCACATGGATTGATAACAAAAGCCTGATAAAGATTAAGGAGCGTCTGGCGAAGGACAGAGAAAGAAAAGTATGCAGGCAGATGTCGCGAGCAGCGATAGAGCACGAGTGTGAAGTGTGGTGTTGGTACGAGAGCGAAATCGGCTGCGTGACCGAGGCGGGCGATATGTTCCGTAGCAGTCAGGGTTATAGTGGTGTTTCTCATGGGGTACTGATCAGTAAGACAGAGTGGGCGTAGTACAACTACACATCTACAGCACTTATCTGCTCTTATCAATCAACAAGTTCAACACACACACTCATAACTACCACTTACGAATTAACTACACCACTCCTCGCTCTAGTAGTGAGATCGCACCCTACACACACATTACACACTCTACAAGACAATCTCTCCAGAACAACGCGATCTCTTCTCTCGAGCTAAACCTGATGCACAAACAATCAAACAAAAAGTTAATTAAGATCTTACTCGGTTCATTTTCACACAGATTCTAACGTTATATGCAGCGACGACAAATTTGAGACATAAAGCACACGCCGCTGCGCCGCTCCACTCTCTAGCGATGCTGACGAACATGATCGGCTTATCGCGCGCCACACACTAAAATCCGCGTGACAGACACACCCAGTCTCACAGATTTTCATACTGTCGCACGAATCACTCTTTTCACATAAAAAGCACAATGAGATTATCTAGAGGCATAACTATATGGACATTCGGTCTCTTCTCACGAGCATACTCTTATTTTCTTAATACGTCTATACAATTCCCAAACTTCTCCTCCCTTCAGTCTCGAAAAATCGAAATCAAGTGGTTGTGAGCATCGCGCGCGCGAGAAGCCTTATTAATCTACACACTTTTTGCATCTCCTTTGTCCGTTAGTCGAGAGAGCGAGATGATGAAGAGTGAGCAGAGAAAACACTCTCTGTAACTCTTGCAGACTCATGAAAGGTGAGAGAAAATAGATTGGTTCGTAGTTTTGTCATCATTTTGTCTTGTTGCGGTGGTTGTGGTGGTGGTGCATCTGAGCTTATCAGATCCATTAGCGTTGTTCCAGAAGAATCCTGATCAATCAATTCATTAAATTACAGTGAGTTAAGTAATAATGAGAGAATTACAGTTGAGTTTGTGATTTAGAAATGAAGGAATTACCGCCATGACTGGACTGGTTGGACTGGTCACTTGGTGATTCCGATAAATCGGAGTTTACTTTTATGTGGTTTCTTTATTGCAAGGGAGGAATGAATGCCAAGGGAAGAAATTGATCAAAGATTTTACTTGTACACGATTCGTCCTTGTAGTTGTACTTAAAATACATTGTTAGGGGGGGTGTTTGGGAGTGCGGTTGCCAACAAATTATCTGCTTATTTCATTTTCATACCGCAATAATCTGCTCCTTAGTGTTTGGCAAACACAAAATGAAAATCACTTTTTTGCGTTTTGACCCACCCAAAACGTGGTTTTGGAAAAGCAGCTACACACCTGCTTTTTGATAACGATGTGATCCTCCAACTGGGAAATTACCAAACCACCCCCATCACAACACATCATCCTCTTCTATAAAAATTTAACAGGGACAAAAAATAGAACAAAAAGGAAAAAAACGCAAATGAGTTGCTAACTTTCGATCTTAACAAGTTATTTGATGATGATCCCGTGCTTGAAGACCAATGAAACTTTTTGCCAGATTTCCAAATACGCCGTTCATCAATCGTTAGAGCAGGTGTGGGGTTTTCCAGTGAGTGAAGAAATACGAACGCTAAAATTGTTATGCATATTTAATTTGTAAAAATTGGATTGAGAAAAAACTGATAAAGATGAAGAAAATAAGAAAGAAAATATGCAATGTGGATAAAGATAAAAAGTGTTTGGTGGTAACAATATCTATAAAGGAGTGCAACTGTGTAAGGTTAGTTTGTGTTATTTTCTAATCGTATATTGTAAAAAAAATTAAAGAAAGTTACATATTAAACTTTGTAAATTACAATAACAAGAATGTAAAGTCTTCGTTAAATTTGTGTATAAATCAATAAAATATAATTATGTCTTATTTGGTCATTTTACAAGTTAACTTATGAAATAATTTGATTCGACAAACACTCAAAAACTGATTATCTGATTATTGCGATATCAAACATCATAATCACATCCAAACACTATTTTTAAAAATCACGTTTTATAAAAGCTGATTATCTGATTATACGTTTTCAAAACGCATAATCTATTTTGAATAAGCAATCCCAGACACCCCCTTAGTCTCAAAATCGAAACAAGTTTGTCAACCATCCTTATTATCTTTATTTTGCATCACCAATTGTCCTCTTGACTAACGAGTGTTAGTCAAAACCTCATGTATCTTGCACATAAGGGTAAAACAGTTTTTTGGTAGTTTTGTCATCATTTTGTCTTAGGGAGACTCACACCCGCCCACTCTAGGGCTGAGCATAATAGACCGCGGACCTGACCGGACCGAGAAACTAGACCGAACCCGATCGAGAAACTGGACCGAATCCGATCTAACGAACCGGACCGAATATTTTCGATCCGGTCCACGATCCGTCCTTTCTCTCATATTCGGTCTTCGTTCTGGTTTGGTCTTGAACAAAACTAGCCATTATGCTTTGTTCGACCAGACTCGACCGAACTGAAGATCGAACCGGACCGGACTGGACCAAACATTTCGGTTTGGTCCTCGATCCCGTGTTTTGGACCAAATCGGTTTTCGGTCCTATCCGATCTTGGTTGGTCCTGTTCGGTTTTCGGACCGTGCTCAGCTCTCTCTCTCTCCTTTATTATTTCTCTCTCTAAAGTTAACACCAACAACACTAGGAGTGTTAGTTGGGTTGAGTTGGTCGTGTTCAGGTCAAATCGGGTCGAGTCAAAGTCGGGTCAAGACTAAAAATACCATACCCGAACCTGAGCCTATTTGAACTCGGATTAGTCGGTTTCAGGCCAATTCAAGTTAGTCAACTCAGGTTAGATCAATTCAGGTTTGGGTCAATCCGAATATGAGTAAAATTATTATAAAGTTGCCTTTTAGATCTAATTTATATAGATAGTTAATAAAAAAATATTAAAAAAACCTTTTCAGGTCAAACGGGTCAACCCGAACCAAAGTTAGCCAAACATTTTCAACCTGATAACCGACCCTATTTAGTATTCGGGTTTCCAGGGTCAACCCGAATAACACGAATTCAGTTTTTGACCCAAGTAACCCGCCCCGAATATTCGTATTCGGGTTCAGGTCGGGTTGGTTTTTCTTGACACCCCTAAACACCACCATGACCTCAATCACTTCCACCGTTATCATTAGCTTGTCACCACCAATGTCACCCTCATCTCAGTCACTATAATTCATCACGCTACAGGGTTTGCACAAAGTGCATATCATACCATTCGTAATACTAGACGAGTACCCGTGCATAGCAACGGGATTTTTCTAGAGGTAAACAACTATAGTTGGGATATTGTGGTAAGTGCTTCGGGTAACATTTAAACATAAAACGTGAAAATATCAAAATATAATTGCAAAAGGTTATAACATGCGATAATTCAACCCAAACAATAATTCTTAACATGTATCAAATAACATATAAAAACATGTAGCGAAACTAAAAATAAAACATTACATCAATTATGAGATAACTAACAATGCACGTTACTCGTCATGTAAAACTTCTTAGTACACGACATTTGAGGTGTAGACTCCTTTTTGACCGAACTCTTTGACTGGCTTCGCTAATATTTTTGCTAAATAAGTATAACCTGCAACAATATAAATCTGCCAAAATTGAGAGTTTCTATTCAAATAATGACCAACAACAAATATGTTTATATGTAAGCTTTTATTTTTGTTGACAATAATAAAATAATACAAAGTGATCAAGAATTATACAAATGCAACACAACCATACTGGTTTATAGACTAGATAAAATAATGAGTAAATTACATGGTTTGTCCTTGTGGTACGGGTAAAATCACTACTTTCATCCTTCGACTTTTATTTTTTCATTGTGAATACTTATAATGAAGCTTCATAATACCATTCGTCCTTATCACTAACATGGTCCGTCCCTGTGGTTTATGCGAAATCACTACCCTAATCCCTCCGTTGTTAGTGATTAGGACAAATGGTGTTATGAAACTTCATTATAAGGATTCACAATGCAAAAATAAAAGTTTAGGGATGAAAGCAATTATTTCTCCTAAACCACAGGGACGAACCATGTAATTTACTCTAAAATAATAATACAATGAAATAGCATTATTTTAATGATTGCCTAGAAAAAAAATTGTTGCGTACCTTCGAAAGCGATCGATAGTCGGGGTTTTTTCTTTAAATGCTACTTTCCTCTAAAAAAACAAATAATGTAAAGAAACACATGTTAGTATAATGAAGAGACTAATGATAAAAATGAAGAAGAAATCATAGATCGAAATTGATATTTATTATGAAAAACCTTCTTGTGGAAAATTAGTTTTTCAAATAAAAATGAAGAAGAAATTATAGATCGAAATTGATGTTTTAACAATAATGGCCCGAAATTTATGCGTCTTCCCCCATAAGCTTTTGAAAATAGAAATCTCTTAGTATTTGCAATACCAATTGATTAAGACGTTGTGGAACTGACCCGCGCGTTGCGACGGGGTAACTTTTTTTGCGGCGTGTTTTTTAAGTGAAATACTTACTTACGGTTTGTGTAAGGGTACAGGAAATATTTACATCTGACATTCCAAAATATGTGTTTTTCGTGTCGCTATATCACGATCAAGATTACAACCAAAAGCAATGTTTTTCGTATCGCTGTAATGCGATTACGGTTGCAACTACTGTATTGTTTGTTACTTAGGCGCAACTTCTAGTTTAGTAATTTCTTTAGAGTAGGTAAAGTAGCTAGTTTTTTTTCATCCGGCGTGTATAATTTTCTTGCTCCCTGCACTTTCGTCGACATTTATTTTTCTTTCGAACAACGCTTTTCTTGCGGTCTTCTTTGGTACTTTAACCGTTGCTACATCCTTGTCTACAAAGGTGTATTCATGAAAATGTTTTGTTCTTGTATAGTGTTTACAATAGAGCTTGAGACCCTTTTATTAACCTTTTTTATAATTTGTTATTTAAGCTCATCAGTAAAAATTAGCATCTTTGTTTGAATGTGTCACGCAGGAGGGAAAAAAAGGACGACATATGGGTGGACAGGCCAAATGGACTAAGGAGGAAAGGGGTCCACAACGACATGAAATTGTGTCGTTGCAAACACCCTTTAGTATATAGTCTAATTTGACATGAAAAATCTCATGGGGAGAAAAATGTTTAAGCGTGAATATTATGGAGCATTTTTTTTCTCCTTCTCAATTCCACACAATTATGACACCACTTATTCGAGTAAGGATGTGACTTTGTAAGTGACATGTGAAATTGAGGTTGAGACACTATTATATGTTTTTAACAAAATGAAAAAGTTAGTTATGTCAAAGTGTGTTTATATCTAAAACGGATGGCCACTAAGCCGCTAACGACGGTTTTTGATTGCTCTAGACCGGATGTACCTTAGATCACTAACAACGCTTGTCGATATATGCACACTCATCAACAACTATTTTTAACATTGAATATTTTACACTTTTTAAACATTTTGAAATGTGGAGCACACAATTTTGAAAGATATCACATGTTATATGACATTGAATAAATTTTGACAAATTGTGCTCACACATCAAATGTTTTAGACACACTAAATAGCCAGTGAGAATGTGTCTATAAACATTAAAACATGGTTTTAAGAGCCCCCTCGAAAATTGATCCACTTATAAAAAATAATTCGACTTTTAAATTTTTATGAGAAGGGAGTGTTGAATACACAATTTTAAAAGATACCATGTATGAGGTGCTTATTTACATTTAAATCATTCTTGAAATGTGTTCAACAATTTTGAAAACTACTGTAAGAATGTTTCTCTTATTTTTTTTAGGATAAGCGCACTAAAGCGTACACTCTCCTGTGACATTTGGGTCCGGGTTGCTGTAACACCCCCAAAATGGGCCACAGCGGAATATGATGTTCCGGGTGTATTACTTCATAGATCAATAACACAAGATATGAGAACGACCTTTAAAAGGGTCGTTTAAAAACTGATACATTAGATTTCATAAATGGTTTGTTACAAAAGCCCATAGGCTTAAATTGTTCAACTTGAAAAGTAAAAATTCCACAACATAACAATATCCCAAAATGTAATGCATGCAAATCTTTATAGTGATATGACTTCAAAAGACGACCATCCAACGTATCCATGACTTGCACCTTATTGACCTGAGAAAACATGTTTAAATTGTCAACAATAATGTTGGTGAATTTATAAGTTTATAAATTTAATAAAGCGGATGGTAAGATTTCCCTGTAATAATGCAACGAATACAATATCACAAAAATGTATTACAATATGCACTAATGATATATGTGAGAAATCACATATCCATTTTATACTAAAAATGAGCCTAAAATGATAAAATTATGCAAATTGTGTGTTTTTGTCATTTGTGATGTGTAGGTACGGATATTGCAAAAATCACAAGAAAAGAGCCAAAAATTGGACAAAATCGAACACGAGACGGATAGAGTACACAAGAGCTGGATGTGTGGTCAACAAAAGTCAACCTTGGTCAACCCACAAGATGACAAAACCTTTAAAATACAAGAGATCTCCCCCTAGATTGTAAATTCATTTTCCCACTAAAGGTTTCTTTAAATAAAATAAAAAAAAACTCTAAAAACTGTTAGTGCCTTTAATTACCTATATAACTAACGGTCGTTAAGTCCTTTATTATACCCCTTTTAACCAAATAACCAATCCCAAATCCAATACCAAGCCCGTTTACCCCCAAGCCCAAAGTCAAATTGGTCAAACAAAGATAAAATAAGAAAAAAAAGGCACGAATGGTTACCGGTTAACCATCGTCCCCAATTTACCTCGCATTAAAATTTAAAGGGTAAATTCCACTCCTATCACTCAATTGACGTGCCTCAAATGATTCTTAGTACCAGTCTTGTCATCAATCACAAAAATGTCACCCTTGATTCTAATTGGTTGATTTGTACAAGGGGTTAATAACCAAATGTATACAAAGAAACACACAAAGACGGGAACTTCTACACTAAATCCAGTGTAAAAAGAAGCATAGGACTGACAATGATTGGATTGCCACAATGGCAATCGTGGTGCCTCCATTCTCATTCCAAGGGCTATGAATCAAAGTGTAATGATTTAGAAGAGATTCAACGGATAGATTAAAAGCTGGAAGGAGCGTTAGAAGACCATAAAACATTCACTCTTGCTATAAAAAGGAGCTTTTCACTCACTTACAGAGTTTTTTTATCTGCATTTTCGTTGTTGCTTGTAGAATAATTTTAGCTTATTTAATTTTTAGTTTATTTCATTTTCAATTTAATGAATTTTTCTAATTTCAGTAGACTTGTACTCTATTTTTTATAAACAATAAAAAGTTTACTTTATTTTTTGTTAATTTTTTTTTTATTCTACATTTTTTGATTACCTATTTCTGCACTAATGGTTTAAATGTTCTCTTAAATAGTGTTTCATAAGCTCAAATTGTTTCATAAAGCATGCTAAAGTCTCAAAATAGCTTAAAATTACAATAATGGAAGTTGGGATGGCTGCTATAGTGTATTCAAGGTGGTATTAGTTCTTGAGGGTCAAGAGTTAGGATTAGATTAGGTTATTGGATTAAGCTTAAGCTGTTTTTATAAGCTCTACTTTGAGCATTCACCTCTGTTTAGCTGAGGTGGAGGTACTAATTTCTTTTCCTTTTCATTTACTATTCTGTCATTTTAATTTTCCTAGTTTACATACCTTTACATTTAGTTTAATACTGCTTATTGTTAGCTTATATTTGTTGATTTTAGCTTAAGTTTGCTTTATATTGTTGTTAGATGCTATTTCAGTTTAATCATTAACTTAGATTTTACTCTGCAAGTTTTTGTTCTATAAAAGTTGAAAAAACCAAAATTATTAGCTTGATCTGTTAGCTTATTGCTTATGCTTATTTTATTGTTGAAATCTGCTCATTAAGTCTATTTTTAGCTGTCTACTATCTGGTATTAAGGATTTGTGCTTTAAAATTTAAAATTATAAGCTCAATATGAGTTCTAAGGATTTAAAGGGGTGTTTGGCTTATGGCAGTACTAACTAGAGTTAGTACTGTCCATAATCTTTTGGTCCTTTGAGTTAACTTTCAACTTCAAATATAGGTTTATAAAGACAGGATTTAAAGTAGTTATAGGGTTTAATTAGTTTTAGTCAAAGTTCATTAGTAGTTTTTAGCATCTGTGATAATAAGTTCAAGGATCTATGCATTTTAAGCTCAATTCAGTTCTAGCTGTTTCCATAGCCCCATTAGCTCATATCTTAGTGTTTTAATGAGTTTTAAATCAAGTCTTAGGTCTAGTTTATAGATTTGGTCATTTTAAGTGCAAACTGCATCAGTAGTCAAAAGAGCCTTATAACCACTTTTAAGTTTAAATAATCAAATGGTAAAAGTAGTTGTTAGGTCTTGATATTCAGAGCACTAGTAGTTTGTAGGTCACTTTAAATTTGTTTTAGCTTATTCTGCAGTTTTTAGCTTATTTAGTTATCTGTTTTTAGCTTTGAAATTAGCATTTTGTTATTTTCATTGAGTTTTGAAAAACCAAAAAAATATAGTTTTCTGTATGCATCAGCTTTTTCAATTAGCCATTTCATAGCTTATTTGAGTTTCAAATTCTTTTTCAAAAGCTGTTTCTAGTAGTTTGAGGGTCAAGCGTTTTAATGGTATATGGCAATAAGCCATAAGGTTCTGTTAGCTTATTGAAAAATAAGCTCAAAGTTGCCCTTTAAGACTGTTTGGTAGTCAGATTTGTGTAAAGTGCTTATTTGGATTTTTCAGCTTATAGCTTATAACTTTAGTTTAATTCTTGTTCCTACTTGCTTATTAGGTTAGTAATAGGGTAGTGTAGCTTATTTTGATTCTGTTTGAGCTTATTCCAAGCTTATTTTGTTTCTTTGAGTTTTAATAAAGCTTTAAAAAAGGCTTAGTGTTTTCTGTCATAGTTATAAGCTGTTTTCTAGCTTATTAGTGATTTTCAAAAAAGTTGCTTTCACAAAAGTTCTTAGTTTTTAGCTGTTTAATAGCTTTGTTTCAAAAAAATTTGCAAAAAAAGGGGAAGCCAAGGAAGTCAGGGGTGAGCAAGGCTCGAACCCCTGACCTCAACCTAGCCTCAACCCTTTTAACGTCTCAACACAACACACTCACACCACTGCGCCCTTGGGACTTTTACGTCCAAGGGTGCAACAACAATCCTTTTAACACCTTTTTGAGCTCTTTTATCAATAAGCAATTCGAATGCTTATTTCCTTTTTCTGTGCTTATTCATTTAAGCATTTTCTTTGATTTTATTTTTCATACAACCTTTTCAACTTTAGCTATTTTCAGTAATTTTCTTAGATTTTTATTTCAAAGTTTTATAATTTTCGTACATTTATCTTGTTTACAAACTTTAAAAAATCATAAAAAATAGAAAAATAATCAAAAAAATAATTTTCTTTTTCTGAAAATTTTCTTTTATCATAATTTAGGTTTAGAAATTAAATTTGCGTTCGTAGGTCTTAATTTTAGCATACTTGCTTATTTGTTGCGTTTTCTTATATTCCCGTTTACGTTTTCATGCTTTATTTCTTAAGTACTTTAAATGCTCTTCTTGTTTACTTGTTTTTACATGTTTTATTCGCTTTCATTAGTAGAATTAGAAACCAAATCAAAAACTTTTAAACCATTCAAATCGCGCGATCACGGACTTAACCGATTTTCAATTCACACTTCGTCGAGGGAAAACGACCCGGGAGGTTTTTGAGACTACTTTGGTTAAAAGTTTGTTTCTAGAATCCGACGGAAAATACTTACTATACTATAATTGACTAATCCTTATACTATATATTACGTATACGTATCTGGAGACGGATCAATTTTTGGCGCCGTTGCCGGGGAGGTGTGTTACGATTATCGTGTTTCGTTCGAAGATTAGTGTTTTGAAGACCCTTCCTCGTGAAGTTATCGTTTTGTGCTTTTAATTGTAGAAATAGAAAACCAATTCAAAAAGTCTGAAACCAATTCAAATCATTGTCCAAATAAAAAACAAAGTTTTAATTTCATGATTCTTGGGGTATAAACGACCCGGTGAACACTTACCGGTTAACGTATAATATTTTGTGTAGATTTTTACTTTTAATCTTTGTCCTCAAGGATTATTAGTGAATCTCTTTATACTTTGGTATTATACGTATATAAAATAACGAATCAAAATTTTGGCGCCGTTGCCGGGGAATTGTGTTAAAGATTCTCTCGTTTGAATTTGTCGATCGTGATTTGGAGAACCTTTCGTCTTTGAAAGTTACGTCTTTTGAAAAAAATCAAAAATAAAAAAAAATATATAAAAAATAAAAAGTAAAAAATATTTTTTTTTCTTTTTACTATAAGTAGAAGTTTAAATAAAAAATACAAAAATATTTGCTCTTCCGGATTTTTCGATTTTTATTGTGTTCTCTCTTAAATACTAAAATACACAAGCAATTTAATTCTCTTACTAGAGAATTTGTGAATATCCATTAATAAGTTCCCGATCCAAAGATCCAAAAAAGTAACCGTTTGTGTCACTTACGAAAAAGGCGCACCTCTTTTGTGAAATAAGCTTTGCAAATTTCACTTAAGGGAGTTACCCTAAGTTTGTTGATTATTCGGTGAAACAAAAATATTTTTTTGTATACATTTTCTCTTCTCGTTTGTTTTGCATAGTGCATGCGCACTAGAAATTCCAATTTTCTAAATAATTTACCCGTAACCATTCCGAGACGTCGAAATAGAAGATGTTCTCCAAACGTAGTCGAACCCGAGCTTCGTACTATCGTTGAAGTTGCACCAATGGCGGAACGAACATTGGAAGAGCTACTCCGTGCACACACGGAAGGGTATGGAGAAGCTATCGTTATACCGGAAATTAATGCAGATCATTTTGAGATTAAGACGAATTTGCTTCAATTAGTTCAAGCTAGCCCATTTCATGGTTTCGAGAGGGAAAATCCTCACACTCATATTAATAATTTCAAAAGAATTACATCGACTTTGAAGTTTAGGGATGTGCCGAATGATGTGATTAAACTTATGATGTTTCCATATTCGCTCGAGGGGGCCGCTAGAGTCTGGTACGAAAAAGAACTACCTAATTTTATCTTGACTTGGGAGGATCTCGTAACCAAATTCGTGAATCAATTTTTCCCTCCCTCGAAGACCACTCACTTAAAGAATGAAATCTCTCGTTTTACCCAAAAATTCGAGGAGACATTTAGTGAAGCATGGGAACGATTTAAGGAAATGCTTAGAGCTTGTCCCCACCACGGATTTACGGAGTTAACCCAAATAGATACTTTCTATAACGGTTTAAATGATAACGATCAAGACTCCTTAAATGCCGCGGCGGGTGGAAATCTTTTGAGTAAGACTACTAGAGAGGCTTTGAACATAATTGAGAATAAGTCAAAAGTTTGTTATTCAAGAAACAAATCGAATGTTTCTAGGATGAATACGACTTCTAGGGAAAGTTTTAGTAAAACGGATGAGAGAATTGATAAACTTGCAGACCAAATTTTGACCTTAGTTGAGATTGTTTCTAAGAAAGTTGTCACTCCCGCTACGGTTAAAGTGGTTGAGTAACCTTGTGTTACTTGTGGTGGTGCTCATGCTTATTATAATTGTCCTAATAACGATAACAATCAATTGAGTGTTTGTGCGGCGACGGGTACTTACAATCAAGTAAACCCTCCGAACCGTGTTAGCAACCACATGGCACCACCCGGTTTTGCTCCGGTGCAAAACAATGGTCAAAATAGTATAATCTAAATCAAGGGCAAGGAAATAATTTTAATCGGGAAAATAATTTTCATGGAAATCAAGGTTTTCAAGTTCAAAATAATCATGCTCCAAATTTTCAAAATCAAGATTTCAAAACCAACCTTTTCATGTTCCTAATAATCATGTTCAACAAGAGATTTCAAATGAGTTTTCAAGTTACTAGAGAACTAATGACCAAATGATGAGAAACATGCAAAATCAAATCAACTCATTGAAAGGAGAATTTAAGAATGAAATTCAAAATACAATGAAGACTCAACAAACCGTTTTGATTAATCAACAAAATGCTTTTCAAAATATTTTGCAAAATATGTTAAGTGGATTTTTACAAAACCAAGCCTCAACTTCGGGTACTCTTCCGAGTTATACTATTCCTAACCCGAAGGGTGAGATGAAAGCAATCACTACTCGAAGTGGTGTTGCTTATGAGGGACCTTCGATTCCTACTTATCCTTCTCCCAAAAAGGTAGTAGAACGAGAAACCGAGGAGACAACGGATAAGGAGCAAATTAATTTCCAAGGAAGTACCGCTCACATCCCACCTCCGGTTAACCCTATTCTGATTCCGGAACCCAATGTTCTGAAGACTTTACCCAAGCCGAATATTCCATATCCTTCAAGACATAATGATCAAAAGTTCCGTGAAAAAGCTTCGAATCAAATGGAGAAGATCTTTCAAATCTTTCAAGATTTGCGCTTCGACATTAGCTTCGTGGACGCTTTACTTTTGATGCCAAGATTTGCCCCTACTATTAAGAATTTGCTCATGAATAAGGAAAAGTTGTTTGAATTAACTAAGATACCGTTGAATGAGAATTGCTCAGCGATGCTCCTCAAGAAGCTTCCCAAAAAGCTAGGAGATCCCGGCAAGTTTCTTATACCATGTGATTTTTCGGGAATGGATGTATGTCACGCCTTGGCCGATCTTGGCGCGAGCATAAATCTTATGCCTCTTTCCATTTGGAAAAAGCTTTCCCTACCCGAACTTACCCCCACGCGGATGACTTTAGAGTTAGCAGATCGATCCATTACTCGTCCTAAAGGACTCGCCAAAGACGTTTTTGTCAAAGTTGGGAGTTTTCACTTTCCTACTGACTTTGTTGTTGTTGATTTTGAAGCCGATCCTTGAGTTCCTCTCATTCTTGGGAGATCCTTTTTGAGGACCGGCCGTGCCTTAATTGATGTGTACGAAGGATAGCTTATCTTAAGGAACGGGGATGAACGATTAATCTTTCATGTCGATAAGCATCCTTAAAAGCATGCAAAGGAGTCAATTAAAATGATTAATTTCATTGATGTCTCATGCGAGGATAGTTCTGGAGAAGTTTTAAGATTGAAAAAATCAAATCATTTCTCGAGTGGCAGTACCACTCCGCTTTCTAATTCTCGTCCTAGTTTTGTATCATTTGAGACTCGCGATTCTCTTCTTGAGGAGTTCGCCGATGAACTCGCTCTTCTTGACCCATTTCCACCGGGAAATGAGGATGTTGATTTTGAAGCCGAACTTAAAGAAATTAAATTGTTGCTTAACTGTGACCCGTCAACAAATTTGTCACCTACGATTACGATTGATCCTAATCCCGAGAGGTTTACCAACGAACCTGCTCTAGTTTGTTTACCTCCACCCGATGATGACAAGTCATTTCTTAAGGAGGATGTTAAAGAAGAAATTTTTTGAATTTATTCGAATCCTCTTTTTGAATTTGATGATAATTACAACTCTAGTGACATTAATCCTCTTTTTAATGAGATGTTAGAGGATGTCGAGATCAAGGACTCCAATGTTTCTAATTTTGATGAGCCAGTTTTACTTAACACACCTTTTTTCGATGAGGATGAGTGTTTCGACCCAGGAGGCGATATTGATAAGATCGATGCTTTTATGGACGCTTATAATGACTCGGAGGGAGACGTTCTTGAGATTTTGCATAACACCACTCATAATCTATCCCCCGAGGTGTTTTTCGATCATAAACCACAATGCTTTAAGGATGAAGTCCTTCTTACTTATCCTATGAACTTTCTTTTCTCCTTTGGGAGTGAGGACACCATTTTTGACCCTGGCATCTACGCTTTTCATTTTTCTTCTCCTGAGCCAGTGACATTTGAAAGTCAAATGGAAGTTTGCTCTTCCACTTGTTTGATCTCCAAGGACGAATGAGTTCGGGGATCGAGTCAAGCTATGTGACTCGGTGACAAAAAACAAAGCGCTTCGTGGGAGGCACCCCATGTTTATCCATTTTTCTTCTTACTTATTTCTAATGTGATGTAAGGAGGCTTGTACTCTTCCTATTCTTGTTGTTTGTGCTTGTGATTGTTTGTAGGATTGGCCCAGAAATTTTGAAGATTCTCGTGTTCGACGTTTTGTCCCGGTTCACTCGAGCTTCCTAGCTTTTGTTTGCCAATAGTTTGGGGAAACCCGATATCCTAGATTTTTATCGACTAACATCTATCTTTTAGCATACTTGATAAACGGCTTAAGATTTTTGTAATACTTTCTCCATGCTCGGATTATGCATTTGACTTTTTGAGTTCTAATATGGGGTTATAAGCCTTAGACTAGGAAACATTGAGAACAATGCTTAGTTTTGGTATGGGGTAGTATATCTTCGATATGATCTTACATACCTTAGCTTGTTGTTCTCACGTACCCTGTTTTCCCGCAAAAAAATTAAATTTTAAGTTTAATATCTAGTTAATTGTTAAAAAAAATAAAAAATGAAAAAATAATTTGACACGAATGTAGGCTTTTCCGTTGGTAAGAATAAAAGTAAATTTTGACCCGACCGGTTTTATATCTTAGTTTTTCTCCTTAACGTAAATAGATTGAAATTTGCTAATCTTTTATACAAGGAGCTATAAAAGGCAAGTCTAGCTTAAAAAAGTCAAGATTTTGTAAGTTCCCATAATTGATTTTAAATATGCGAAGATCAATTTATTAGGCTAAGTATTCACAAGTTTCTTTAGTAGAAATTTTAAATTGTGAAGAACAAGAGATGATAGAGTAGAATATAAGTTTTGATGCTAAACATAGAATAGTTGATTTTCTTTAAGGTTCATAAGTGTTAATTGTGGCTTTTTCTCCCATTAGCTTGTTTCACCTTTATATAATTGTTTAATAAATAGAGTTGTGCGGTTTTTTGGTTAATAATTAGTTAATAGAAGCTTTCTTTAGTTCCTTTGTGATTAAGATGAGTATATATCAGGAATACTTAATTTGGCATATTATATGTATCACATTAATTAATGTTTTGCTTATCCCTTAAAGAGCCTTAGGGTATATGGGATAAGTAGTATTTAATAAGTGAAATTATAGCCTTATTCATTCCTTAAAAAGCCTTAGGTTATATGGAATGGATATTGTTGCTTAATTTTTTGTCTTGTTTGTACCTTAAAGAGCTACGCTTTATTTTTGAAATTAATAAGTATCAAAATAAAGTCTTAAAGAGCCTAAGGGTATATGACATGAATGGTGCCATGCTTAAGTAACATAATAAAATCCAAATTTTGGTCGCCTCGATGTGGACTTAATTTTGATGACATTTGATCTTTTGAAAAGGGCTAGGAACTAATTATTGTGTTTTTAACCGTTACGCTTTATTTTTGGAATTAATAAGTATCGAAATAAAGTCTTAAAAAGTCTTCGGGTATATGACTTAAATAAAATCTTGAGATACAAAATTAGGAATAAGGGAGGAAAAGTAATACATAATTAGCTTTTATTTATGAGTAGTGTTAGTATCATGACTTGTATTTGACAATGATCTTGTTTTTAAGCTTAGTATGGAAAAGTAAAAGTTCGGGACGATGAATTTATTTTGCTTGTTCCATGATCTAGCTAAGGAGTAGGAGTAGGGTAGCTTATAGTTCAATTTTCTAGATTAAAGTTTAATTTCATGTAATTTACCTTTTCACGTATTGTAATTCTTAAAATTTTCAATAAAACTCCGTTTCATTTAATTTCATGTTTTAATTCAAGCTCTTTCTTAACGCAATTTTGTTTAAATACATCATAAGCTCCTCATAAGTTCCT